>PVKP010025465.1:0-33635 GCA_004027715.1 Plecturocebus donacophilus
CCGCATGTTCTCACTCATAGCGGGTGTTGAACAATGAGAACACATGGACACAGGGAGGGGAACATCACACAGTGGGGCCTGTTGGGGGGTGGGGGGGGCTAGGGGAGGAATAGCAGGGGGTCGGGGGACTGGGGAGGGATAACATTTAGAGAAATACCTAACGTAGATGACGGGGGGATGGGTGCAACAAACTACCATGGCATGTGTCTACCTATGTAAAAATCCTGCATGATCTGCACATGTACCCCAGAACTTAAAGAATAGTTAAATAAATAAAAGATATAATAAAAGTACTTAGAGGCTCTAGAAGGTCAAAAATAAGCCTCATTCCAGAAAGCTGTTGAGAATAATGTTATGCTGGTTAATTTTATATGTCACCTTGGCTCAACCATGTGGTACCCAGCTATTTGACCAGACTTAAATGTGGGTGTTTCTGTAAGGACATTTCTGGATGAGATTAGCATTTAAATTGGTAGAGTGAGTAAAGCAGACTGCTCTCCCTAATATGGCTGGGCCTCATCCAATCCTTTAACGTCCTGAATAGAACAAGACTAACCCTCTCCCAAGAAAGAGAGAATTCTACCTGCCTACCTACCTTTCAGCTAGGATACTGACTTTTTCCTGCCTCTGGACTAGCACTGAAACATTGGTTCTTCTTGGGTCTTGAGCCTGCCCGCCTTCAAGCCTTCAGACTGGAGCTACACCATTAGCTCTCCTGGCAGATCTTGTAACTTTTCAGCCTTCATAATTATAGGAGTGAATGTCTTATTCACTCCTGTAATTATGTCTTATTTTATGTGTGTGTGTGTGTGTATATATATATATATATATATATATATATATATATAATATTATGTCTTATTATATGTATATTATATATATACTATATAATATAAAGTGTATATATTATACATTATATTATAATACTACATAGTATATATTATATATTTGTATATATACACTATATACAAATTCTACATCTACTATATGTTACATTTAGTATATATAATTATCTCTTATATCTACTATATATGTGTGTATATTATATATACACATGCCCCTTGACTTATAATGAAGATACATCCCAATAAACCCATTGTAAATTGAAAATATTCTAAGTCAAAAATGCATTTAATAAATCTAAACTACCAAATATAATATTAGAGCTTAGCTTAGCCTAGCCTACTGTAATGTGCTCAGAACACTTACATTATCCTATAGCTGGGGAAAATCATCTGGCAACACAGTACTCTGTAGAGTATTGGTTATTTACTCTGGTGATCATGTGGTTGACTGGGAGCTACTGCTCACTGCCACTGTCCAATATTGTAAGAGAGTGTCATATCACATATCACTAGCTTAGGAAAATACCAAAAATTAAAAAGTCATAGTACAGTTTCTACTAAATACATATCATTTTGCACCATGTTAAAGTCAAAAAAATTATAAGAGAAGCTATTGTTAAGTAAAGGAAATGTGATACATATACACCATGAAATACTATGCAACCATAAAAAAAGAATGAGATCATGTCCTTTGCAGGAGCATGGGTGGAGCAAGAGGCCATTCTCTTTAGCAAACAAATGCAGGAACAGAAAACCAAACACCACATATTCTCACCTAATAAGTGGGAGCTAAATGATTAGAATACATGGACACAAAGAGGGGAACAACAGACACTTGGGCCTACCAGAGAGTAGAGGGTGGGAGGAGGGAGAAAAACAGAAAAAACAACAATTGGGTACTCATATCAGTACCTGGGTGACAAAATAATTTGTACATCACAACCATGTGACACAATTTTTACTTATATAACAAACTTCTTGAACCTAAAATAAAAGTTAAAAAAAAAGTTGAGGACCATCTGTATATTTTTTTAATAATCCTAAAATTATTCTATTGTATAGTAAATCATATTACACATACACACACATACTCATACCCACAAAGACATAAATATACACCATGAATAAATATATCTCATATTGGTTCTCTGTCTCTGGAGAATCCTGACCAATACAATTGACAAAGTGTTTTGCAGAGAGAAAGCAGGGAGGAGGAGAAAGGAAGACATGGTTAGGCCTCTTTACTCAAACATAAAGTCTGATATACAAATATATATTGAATTAGTGACCCAATATATGAAAACCATAATTTGGTTCTCCCAAGTTTTACATTCAGTATCCAAAAGGGAAAGTGAGTCTTTATACTCCAGCTACAGGCAGGTCTTACTTTCTTTCTCATAGGCTTATGTGACTATACATTACTTTATTAACTTTCCTTGTCTATGAAATAAAACAATCTAACTCCTTTAGTATAAGTTCCCTTTATCTTCTTTTTATAATTCCATTAACTTTGTAATAAAATTTTACTTCTGTTTCGTATCCAATTTGTGAATTCCAGCAGAACTTTGTCCTTCCCTTGTGGCATGTTGTTAAAGACGAGAATTATGTTTCCAGGATCCCATTCCTATATGTTTCAAGGTTAGAATTGGCCAAAAGAGCAGTTAGGCAGCTCCTGGAAGGTTGAAGTGAAATTCTTTATAGTCAGATAGGTTGGCACACATTTGCAGATAGCCCCAGCAGGTACCAGTTTATTCTTCGTTTTATATCCGATTCTTTTTTTCTACCTCTCGCCTCATTGCCTGACAGTGGCCCTTGCCCAACACAGGTGTTTGGCTGCAGACCCACACAGTGGCCAGCTGAAGAGAAGCAACAGTTTCCCATTCCCTCATCCCCGCATAAATGTCTCCCCTTTGGTAGCTGTGACTGTTTTCCCAAATGCACAGTTAACAACCCGTTTTCTGAGTCTCCAACCCCTCTTCTGGACTTTTTTTTTTAACCAAATTCTTTCACAACTGTATAGGTCTAAATCCTATTTTTAAAATTTCTCATTTTAAAACACAAAAACTCTGTTCTCCTGACTGAAACCTGACAGATACATGCCCCACTTTGCCTATATTATATTTTGGAATACAGTATAACCCACAAAATGGTGCCTTAAAACCCAGTCAACAATAGGAGCCTCCTTGGACACAGCTTCACATGAGTTCAGTCAGTTCCCTCAGGTATTTTTTCCTTGGATTCCTCATTATTATGGATTGACTTATTTCCCCTCTGATGTGGTTTGGCTCTATGTCTCCACTCAAATCTCATCTTGAATTGTAATCTCCATGAGTCAAGGGAGGGAGGTGATTGGGTCGTGGGGGTTGTGTCCCCCATGCTGTTCTCATGATAATGAGTGAGTTCTCAAGAGATCTGATGGTTTTATAAGTGTTTGACATTTCCTCCTTCACACTCATGCTCCTCACTCTCCTGCCACCTTGTGAAGAAGGTGCCTGCTTCCCCTTCTGCCATGACTGTAAATTTCCTGAGGCCTCCCAAGCCATGTGGAACTGTAACTCAATTAAACTTCTTTTCTTTATAAATTATCCAGCCTCAGAGAAGTTCTTTATAGCAATGCGAAAACAGAGTAATACATCTTCCAAAAAGATATATTGAAATATTAATCCCCAATATCTCAAAATGTGATGTTGACAATTTCCAAGTAAGGTCTTTGCAGATTTAACCAAATTATTGATGAGGTCATTAGAATAAGCCCTGATACAATATGTTTGCTGTCCTTATAAAAAGTGGAAATTTGAACATAGACCCATATGCAGGGAAGAAAATATGAATATACATAGAGAAGAAAGCCACGTGACTGGAGTGATGCATTTATAAACCAAGGAATACCCTGGATTGCTAGAAAACATCATAAAACTAGAAGGGGTAAAGGGAGGATTCTTCCCCAGAGCCATGAGAGAAAGCATGGCTCTGATGACAACTTTATTGAGAATATCTAATCTCCAGAACTGAAACACAATATATTTCTGTTGTTTTAAGCCACCTGGTTTTTGATACTTTGTCAGAGCAGCAGATCAAGATATGATAAAATGATGGACATACTGCCTCCATCCATGTAAGGCCATTGTGAGGTGACAGCTATGATGAGCATAGCCATCTTTTAGTCTGATCTCAGAAGAAAAGAACTATTTTCTTTTCTATCAACAATGGAATGGTTGCATCCATAATTCCCCATGGCACAATTGACTATAAATTTGATGATACGTTGCTAGGGGTTCAATAAAAGGCAAGTCAACACAGGAGTAATTTACCACCATTGTCGAGACCCAGACCTGTCCTAGATTCTTTACCATGACCCAGAACAGCTTACTACTTTTTCCAACAGCATTCCCTGACACACTTCATCTGTGAAAAAAATGACCTCACTTCAGTCTAAAACCCATCTCTTGGGCCTCTCCCAGACCTCTTATCAGAATGATTGAAAATTAAAATGTTTCTACTCTGCAGAAGAAACCACACTCCTATCAGTTCCAAGCATGTGATCTATGCCTGTGCCCCTAACAAAACAAACTTATAAAATTGTAATAGTACATTTTTCAGTTTAGGTTTAAAACAAAATCTTGCAGTCCAGTCTTACAATTTTTCATCTGGTGACGATGTGAAAATGATCAGGACGTAGTAAAATGTAAAAGCATGTTTTTAGTCCATAATCGTTGAGTTGAGATTTAGGAAAAACAGAAATTGAGAAGTCTGATAGTATTAATCATTAGGCCAGTGACCAATTCCAGAAAAAGTGACTCAATGACTGAGCAGTGTTCTTGACAGCTTCAGAGTCAAGGGGGGAAATTTGGATCCTGGGGCCCTTCTTGTTTGTGATTGGGACGCTGAAAGGCTGCATTGCTGGAATAGAGGTGCACCAGAAGTACTGACCCTCACAAAAAGACTACATCACAGCTTTATATCATCTATGTGTTTCAAAAAATAATTAATTCGTGAAACTGACTTTAGGAAATCCCAGATACAGTCAATTCTTATTATTCAAGGATTTTATATTTGTAAATTTGGCTACTCAATGAAATTTATTTGTAACCATAAAATCAATACAGCACATTTATAGTCATTCAGAGATGTGCATAGTCACCCAACACGCATTTTCCCAGCTGAGATTAAACAACAAACTGATCAGCCTTCTCATTCAACTCCCACACAGTAAACAAGTGTCCTTTTTGCAGTGTCTTTAGTGCTATGTTTTTCACATTTTGTGCTTTTTGATGGTGATTTTGTTACTTTAAATGACTCGCAAATGTAGTACTGAAGTGCTGACTAGTGTTCCTAAGCACATGAAGGCCGTGTTGTGCCTCATACAGACAATGTGTTTGTTAGATGAGCTTCCTTCAGGCATGCGTTCGAGTTCTGTTGGCTGTGAATTCAGTGTCCATGAGTCAATAATATGGTATATTCAGATAAAAGAAGAGAAAATTCACTGATCTGTATGTGAGGCCACACAAGAAAGTGTTGAAGTAATATGTATATTATATAATGAAGCTATGGAAAAGATGGAAAGTGGGTACATATATGGATTCATGAGATAATGACTTAAAAAAAAGCATAGTGGACAACATTGTTGTAGGCTGAAAGCTAAATAAATTTACAGTCATGTTACTCGGGGTTTATGAAAATATTAAACCCCTCTAGCTAGTGCTGGTTGACTTGAAGCTTTTAAAAGGCAATAGACCTAAGAAATGTTAAAATTGTAGGCAAGGCAGGTTTGCAAATCAGGAAGCTACAGAATAATTTTCAAAATACCTGCTTAGTGTTATAGTAAAAGTGATATGTGAAAGATCTGGTTTTCAATACCGGTGAGACTGGCTTATTTTATAAGGATGTTGGCAAATGAACTTCTAATAACACAAATAGCCTCCAAAGCTCCTGGCTTTTTTTTTTCCAAACATAATGTCTGGTACATAATCAAAGATAATACACAAGGGAATTAAGAGTTAATGAAGAAAAACCAGCAGGAAAAAAATAGATAATACAGAGAGAACAAAGGTCTTCAAATTCTGGAATTATCAAACACATACTTTTAAATAATTACGCTTATGTTGAGGAGATAAAATAATGTATTCAAAGAGATTTTTAAAATGGTTGCAAATACAGTAAAGATGAGGGAACTATAAACAATTTGTATAGCGTATGTAAAAAAGCACCACATGGAAAATCTAGAACAAAGAAAATATGTGAAATAAAGAATTCAGTGGATGGGTTTAACATCTACATTTCCTTCTAGTCCAACACAACAAAATGGGTTAGAAAAAAAAGAACATTAAAAGCAAAAACAGAAAGACATTACCTTCAAAGAAACAAAAGCAAAAGTGACTTCTAATTTCTCAACAAGAACAGTGAAAGTCAAAAAATAATGGAGTAAATTTTTAATGTGGTCAAAAATACTATTAATATAGAAACCTATAATAAGTATATTTCTAGATATATAATATACATCATAAGGACTATAATTAATATTGCATTGTATGCTGGAAATTTGCTAAAATGATATATTTTAGGTGCTCTTACCACAAAATAAGATACCTGTGAGTGAAGGATATGTTAATCGGCTTGACTTCCACAATCATTTCAGTATTGAAATGTATGTGTGTACCAAAACATCATGTTGTAAATGGTGACTACAGTTAATAACAATGTATGAACGAAACCAATCTGCAAACACTACATACTGTTTGATTCCAACTATATCACAGTCTGGAAAAGGCAAAACTATGGAGACAATAAAAACATTAGTGGTTGCCAGGTATTATAGAAGGGAAGGATAAATAGGTGAGGCATAGAGAATTTTTATAGCAGTGAAACTACCCTATATGGTACTACAATGGTGGATGCATGTCATTTTACATTTTTCCAGTTAATCTAGTCACAGCTTGGACACAGCTTCACATGGTTCAGTCAGTTCCTTCAGGTATGTACAACACGAAGGGTGAACCCTAATGTGAACTGTGGGTTTTGGATGATGATAATGTGTCAGTGTAGGCTCATCAATTGTTAACAAATGTCCCGCTCTGGTGGAGGGTGTTGATAATGGGGGAAGTTATACATGTATTGGGGAAGAGGCATAAAGGAAATCTCTATAACTTTTGCTCAATTTTGCTGTGAACCTAAAGTGCTCTAAAAATAGTCTATTGAAAAATCATGTTGTATACCTTAAATATATAAAATAAATTTTAAAAATTAAACCAATAAAACAAGAACAATAATTAAATTTTATTTTCAAGAATTAAGATGAAAATGAAGACATTTTCAGATAAACAGAAACTAAGATGATGAGTTGCTAGCAGATTCACAGTTAATAAAAGAAATAGAGTATTCTTTAGACAAAATGATAACAGTCTAGTAAAAAAAGAACAAGAAAGAATAAATGAAATTAAAACAGTAAATACGTGGGTATACACAAATGAATAATGACTGTCTAAAATTTTTCAGTGTCTTTAAAGGTTTAAAATATAATGAGAATTAAAATAAGATGGCAAGAATAGAATTGAAGACAAGAAGAGATTATATGAAGTGAAAGCAGTCTAAACTTCTTGATTGGCTAGGAAAGAGTAAAAACATCAATTTAGAAGAGAAGTGTAGTAGCATTGCTTTTTTAAGAAATCAAAAAATGAAAACAATCCACATTTACACCAGTACCAAAATAGATTCAATTATGGTATTCCATACAATGTAATATTATTAGCAATGAAAGTAAGTTAACTGTAGTCTCTTCCAACAAACTTCATGTTAAGAAAAAGAAACCAGACATAAAAAATACTAGCTTATGTGGAGAAATAGGAATGTTTTTATATTGTTGGTGGGAGTGTAAATTAGTTCAACCATTGTGGAAGACAGTGTGGTGATTTCTCAAGGATCTAGAACCAGAAATACCATTTGACCCAGCAATCCCATTACTCAAAGGATTATAAATCATACTCTAAAGACATATGCACACATCTTTATTGCAGCACTGTTCACAATAGCAAAGACTTGGAACCAACCTAAATGCCATCAGTGATAGACTGGATAAGGAAAAGGTGGCACATATACACCGTGGAATACTATGCAGCCATAAAAAAGAATGAGTTCATGTCCTTTGTAGGGACATGGATGAATCTTGAAGCCATCATTTTCAGCAAACTAACACAGGAACAGAAAACCAAACATCACATGTTCTCACTCAGAAGTGGGAGTTGAACAATGAGAACACATGGACACAGGGAAGGGAACATCACACACTGGGGCCTGTCAGGGGGTGGGGCTGAAGGGAAGGGAGAACATTAGGACAAATACCTAATGCATGCAGGGCTTAAAACCCAAATGACAGGTTGATAGGTGCAGCAAACCACCATGACACATGTATACCTATGTAACAAACCTGCACATTCTGCACAGGTATCGCAGAACTTAAAGTAAAATTGTAAAGAAAAAAAAGAGAGAGAAGAAGAAAAAGAAAACAAGCCTAATGAGGAGATTATTCTGGATTATTTGTATGGGCCCCATATGTAATTAAAAGTATCTTTATAAGAAAGAGCTTTGATACGGAAATAGGCAGTGTGATGACAGAAACAAGAGATTGGGGCAGCTAATAAGAGGAGGGGGGCACGAGCCTAGGAAAGTAGGTGGCCTCCAGAAGCTAGAAAAGGCTAGAAATGAATTCTCCTCTTCTCTAATTCTCCTCCTAGAGCCCCTGAAAGTAACCAGTCCTATGAATACCTTGACTTTTGTCCAGTAAAACTGATTTCAGATTTCTGACCTCCAGAATTGTAAGAGAGTAAATCGGTGTTGCCTTAAGCCTCCTAGTTTGTGATAACTTGTGCAACAGCCATAGGAAATTAATACTGATTGAATTACTTTTTAATTTTTGCTAACTTAATAAAATTAAATGATCTCCTTACTTTAATTATTATTGTTAGTATCAGAAAGTTTGGACAGCTTTTCTTATGGGTTTTTTTTTTTCCATTAGTGCTTTTACTATGAATTGTCTCTTTATATTTCTAGCCCAATTTTGCTATTGGATATTATGACTCAAATATGTCTCTTGATTTTCTCTTCCCATTTTATCAGAAAAAGTATTTGACTCTCAATCTTTTGAGTGGTTGGGGTTCCTTTACTCGTGATAGACATACCTGAAGCTAATGTGTTGTCTGCATTTTTGGGAGACATTGGTTATAAATTGCCCATTGCTGACAACTGTGTTTTTGTAAAACCCACAGACTAATAATTTACCTCCCTAGTATTAACTGTGTTCTCATACCTCAACCAGCCCTATGCCTACAGTTCATTATACCCATTTTTCTGACACACAACCAGCACACACACACACACACACACACACACACAATGGAACTCATCACTCTGCCCTTTAAAAAAGAAAAAAGTATGTCCATAATTGCCCGGAAACATTTATCTTGAGATATTTTACGGGGCACTCAATCTATCCCTTAACTCCTGGACTTTAGAGCTTTGCCTTTTCTGCCCAAGCCTACCACTGGCTTCTAGCTGTGTCAAGAATGCTGCTACCCTAGACTGAACTCTTAAATTTAAGTCATGGTTCTCACCATAGACCAAGTGTATCATTTCTGTGGCTTTTAAAACAAACATGCCAGAGCCCCATCCTGGACTGACACACTCAAGCAGTACACGTTTACCCAACTCTATAGGTGATCCTTACGTATACTCCTAGTAATGATATGATCACACTCCTCCTTCTGAGCACTCTAGTCCAGTTCTTCCTGTTCCCAGCAACCTTTTGTGGCACAGTGCTTGTGACTTTCCTGCCAGGTAAACTCCCTCCCCGCATATGGGAACTGAACATATTTGACAATCATCCATAGACACTCACTTTGTGTACCCTAACCTATACATCTGACTTGAGTTTCTTCTGGAACCTGAAACCGTTCTGTGCTCCTACCTCTACTCTTTCAAGTTCCCAAACACTTCTATCCCTACCGTTCAGTTCACTCCAAGATGGAGATTCTGACCTCTCTCCGGATGCTCCAAACCACTGCAGATAACTTTGTCATGTCAAGTTTTATGTTAGTATGATTTTACCTGCTTTGGGGTTGTTAGTAGGAAAAAATATGGTAATGAATATGAAACTGTGTAAGCTTAGGGTATGATTATTTATTAAGTTAGTTGGAGTGGAAGTGAATTGACATTTGAATGTGGTCTAGAATAATATCTATGGCTCTGATTGTAATTCATTTCAGAATCTGGTGAATATTCCTATATTTGTTATTAATGAAATGAGATACTATATCAAAAGAAATTGTAACAAACCCTCAATAAAATCTGACTGATGTCAGATGAAAGCCTTTCTATTGAATTTTACTTAAATAAAGATCTATGTTTTACTGACTTTGCTCAAAATCAATCATGTTATCAAGGACATAAAATATTCCAAGCACAAATTAATACCTCATAAGAGAGGCAGTTAAAAAGGTAATCTGCATATGTAATCAATATAGAACACCCCAGGCAGTATTCTTACAGTTTCAGAAGCATACAAAGTAATTTCTACCTTCATCCAGCATTTCTGAGGGTCTGAAGTGAAGCTTTTATTTCAAGTTACATTAAAGAAAATAACCTAAAAGTGAATAATTTTCTCAAATAATATGAAGTACTATATTCTTAATTCTCAATTCACCATGAGTTAATTTATCAAACTACTACTGGAATATCCAATATATAAGATTAATGGCACTCTACTCTGTCTTGATGATTATAAAATCGTTCCAAATTTGGATTTCATATCACTATGTCTCACAAACTAAAATAAGATGTACTTCATAGGAGACCTGGTACACTACCTGCTAATGTACATTTGTGTGCATGTGTGGGTGTGTGTGTGTGTGTGTGTGTGAGAGAGAGAGAGAGAGAGACCGAAACAAAGACAGAGACAGAGACAGAGAGACAGAGAGAGAAAGGGAGATAAGAGGAAGAAAGAGAGTTGCTCAATATCCCTTTTGAGAAACTATCCTTCATTAGTTTTGGATCTCCATTTCTGAAGTCTCCTGTGCCACAGAGAACTTTGTTAAACAAATTTGTTATACTTTCCTTGTTAATCAGTCTTTCATTATAGGAGTGTCAGCTGCAAACCTCATGATAGGTAAGGAAGATATATTACTTTTTCCCTCCTACAAATACAAACATCCCACTCAGACACACATTTCACAAGGGCATTGAGCCACACCCATCCACATATGGTGTTACCATGTTCTATTCAATTTCACATCACCTTCCTGCCAGCAACTTAAAGTACAATAAAAGAAAAAAGAAAATAAAGAGCAAAAAAAAAGTTTCACTGTAAAGAGAACATATAAGTGTAAACATAGGTCAATTATATGTCTTCATTAGAAAAATAATAATTTTAAAACGTATTTTTGGGCCACGCACAGTGGCCCACACCTATAATCCCAGCACTTTGGGAGGCCAAGGCAGGTGGATTACTGGAGACCAGGAGCTTGAGACCAGTGTGGCCAACGTGGCAAAACCTCATCTCTACTAAAAATACAAAAATTAGCTGAGCATGGTGGTGCACACCTATGATCTCAGCTACTTGGGAGGCTGTGGCACAGGAATTGCTTGAACCAGGGAGGCAGAGGCTGCAGTGAGCCCAGATCCTGCCACTGCACTCCAGCCTGGGCAACAGAGCGAGACCCTGTCCCAAAAACAAAACAAACAAACAAAAAACAACAACAAAGCATGTTTTCGAACTATTTATAAAAATAATTTAAAATTAAATCTCTACTGTTTCTGAAACCCGTTAGCTGAATAATTAAATGCATAACTGAAAAATATTTTGACATAACACACAGACTTGAAAGCAGATGTTACAGATGTTCACCTTTTTTTTTTTTTTGATAATCTGGTTAGTGTAAGAAATTCCCACTGGAAACCATCTATGTTGTAAATGAATCTAATGAAATATGTACTCCAAAATACTTATTATCTAATACAGTTTGAACAATGAACTAGATTTATAAGCATAAAAAAATAACATTTCTATACAGATGCTCATAATAAATAGAAATCAAGGAATTTATTTTCAGATAGAACATTGGTCAAGTTGTATAATTTCCATTTTGAAAGGAGAGACTAAGTATTGTTACAGAAAATTAAATTATCAATTTCAAACCAATTAATATTAAATCATATATATTTAAAGATATTTGAACTTGTTAGTTTTTTTTACAATATATATTGAGTATTTCTTAAATATATTTAATTACATTTACATTAAGAGGCAACATTTTTTCTGAAGGCACCATGAGAGCGAAGTAGCCACCTTCCATCCTTTCTCCTTGTAAAAGACCATGGAGTTAGAATAATAAACATGCTCCAAATCTGGGTATACCGCTTGTCCTTTCAGAACAGTCTATCAACTCAGGTTTACTCTTCTAAGAAGGCATCAACAAAATTATGTAGTACTCCAGGATCATAGGGGAACTACCATCTCAAGAATACGGAATTCAGGTTCTGTGTGGAATAACGGTAATTCTGAGGTGTCTCTCATCTTCCTTACACATTCCTCTAACTCTGTAAATTCTATTTTTAAGCAGAGCAGAGGTAGCTCGCACATCATCAATATGTAATTTCTTAGATTTGAAAAAAAATACTATTATCCACTTATGTATTACTTTACAATATTTTATGTCTTACTTTATGTCTTACATTATATATGTATAACTCTATCTTACTCTGTAATATTTTATTCCACATTTTGTTTTTTTAAAATTAGACAATAGTAGTCATTCCTTATTCCATTTATGCTATGAAGAGTTTACAATACTTATGATTAACTTATTTACTCAATGTCTACTATTGTTATTGTTATGTAACATTCACCTTCCTCTTTTTTTACACTATTTTAAAAATTGAGTCAGTAATTTTTCTTGTGTGTAGACAAGGCAGATTTGGAATAATGCACTATAACAGCAGTTGCTTACTTTTTTCCTGCTTGGACATCAGTTTTGGAATATATTAGTTTTTTCAAAAAATGATTCTATTATTATTCAAATCACTAGTTTCATGACAGTTACAAACAGAAAAAAAAGCTACAATAGACACATATACAAAATGACTCACTGTAATACTAGGTGAGCATAGATATATTTAATGAGACAAGATCTTTTCTTAATTCTTTACCAAAAGTCAGTGCACCATCATTTCAGAGCCATTGTTACCCCCTACTCCCACTCATCTACCATTTTGACTCCAAAGAGAATTATCCCCCCAAAGGGCTAAGGGAGTTATATCCCCTTGGTCTTCTACATAAATTGTATATTCAATCATTCTACTGGTATATCACTTTCATCTTGAAAAGCTAGGTAAGTTATTAAGATATCTACCATACTGTTATTGTTTCTAAGGGAAAAATATATAAATAGATCCTTTCCCCCTAGGTTCAGAAATCAACAAATTATAAAAATAAGCAATGCTAGACATGATAAGAAAAAAGAAAATACCCAGATTCACAGTAATAGCATCTAAGTTGTTAAAATTAAATAATTCACAGAACATAAAAGCAACCATAATGCCTGTCACTCTGATGTTTTATAAAAAGATAATTCTGGTGTGACTGCAGCTCCATTGGTAAAGAATGGGCTCTCCTTTTTGTTGTCATTATCATGGAAATGAAGATTAGAACATTTCAACAGTAAACAAGACATATCCATTAGGTGAACTACGAAGTTCTGAACTATACTGCCATTTTGGTATTCAAACTAGGGCAGATTCCAAGCAGTCGCTATTTATCATTTTAAAAACCTCAAATGACAAGTAGTGCATAAATAGGTGTTGCTATTACTGTACCCAGGAAATCATGAACATTGATGTGCAAAGACTCCAGGATAATGAGTTTTTGAAAAAGTTCTTCCCACTCTGGATAGCAGTCCTCTTATTAACTAGCACATTTTCAGATATGTTTTATAAAAAATATTCATTCTTTCCAGTGTCTTTCTGAAGTTAGCTAGTAAATCTTCTTTGAATTTTAATAATAGTTTTTTTTTCTTATTTTCTTCTTCTTGCAGGGGCCTAATGTGAGAAAAACCATTATGTTAAAATCCAAAAGATTAAAATTCTCTGACTCAGCTCTGTGAACCCAAGCCCCAAACAGTTTTGCCAGCTCGACAGGTATGAATAACACTAAAGTTGAGGGAGAGAGAGCCTGTCAACATTTCCCAAAGTCTAGGAATTGAAAACAGTTAATAAATGCAATTTTTCTAACTAGCAATACAGATAACCTTTGTCACAAAGCATTTTTGCTTTCTTGTGTAATAAATTCTTTTGAATCAAGGGCAATAATCATATTTCTTATAAAAAAGAGACAGTCATATTACACAGCAAGCTGAAGGAACATGTCTCAATTTGGATTTAAAATTTTTTTATTTTTAATTTTTGTGGTACATAGTAGGTATATATATATTTATGGAGCATACAGAATATTTTGATATAGGTATATAATGTTTAATAATTACATCAGGGTAAATGGGGTATCCATCACCTCAAGCATTTATCATTTGTGTTACAAACAACCCAAATATACTTTTAGTTATCTTTAAATAAAAAATTTAAATTATTATTGAATATAGTCGCCCTGTTGTGCTATCATATACTAGATCTTAGTTATTGTTTCTATTATTTTTTGCCCATCAACAATCCCTCCTTCCTTCCCCCTCACATCCCACCCCTTCTACCCTTTCCAGCCTCTGGTAACCATTGTTTAACTGAGATCTCAATCTCCATGAATACAATTGTTTTAATTTTTAGCTCCCAAAAATAAGTGAAAACATACAAAGTTTGTCTTTCTGTGACTGGCTTATTTCACTTAACATAATGACCGCTAGTTTCATCCATGTTTGTGCAAATGACAGGATTTCCTTCTTTTTATGGATGAATAGTACTCCATGGTGTATATGTACCACATTTTCTTTATCCGGTCATCTCTTGACAAACATCTGTGTTGCCACCAAAACCTGGCTATTGTGAATAGCACTGCAATAAACATGGGCGTTCAGAGTTCTCTTCGATACACTGGTTTCCTTTCTTTTGGATATATACCAGCAGTAGGATTGCTGGATCATATGATAGCTCTGTTTTTAGTTTCTTGAAAAATCTTCAAACTGTTCTCCATAGTGATAGTACTAATTTACATTCCCACCAACTGTGTATGAGGGCCCCTTTTCCCCATATTGTTGACAGCATTTGTTATTGCCTGTCTTTTGGATAAAAGCAATTTTAACTGGTGTGAGATAATACTTTATTGTAGTTTTGATTTGCATTTCTCTGATCAATAATGTTGAACACATTTTTATATAGCCATTTGTATGTCTTATTTTGAGAAAAGTCAATTCAGATCTTTTACCCATTTTTAGCCATATTATTAGATGTTATCTGATAGAGTTGTTTGAGCTCCTTATATAGTCTGGTTATTAATCCCTTGTCAGATGAGTAGTTTGCCAATATTTTCTGTCATTCTGTGGGTTGTCTCTTCATTGTACTGGTTGTTACCTTTTCTGTGCAGAAATTTTTAAATTTTATGTGATTCCATTCATCCATTTTTGCTTTGGTTGCCTGTGTTTGTGGGATATTACTCAAGAAACCTTAGCCCAAGTCAGTGCCCTGGAGAGCTTCTACGATGTTTCCTGTTACTCGTTTTATAGTTTGGGGCCTTAGATAATAAATCTTTAATTCACGTTGGTTTGATTTTTCTATAGTGGGAGAGAGAGAGGTCCAGTTTCATTCTTCTGCGTATGAATATCCAGTTTTCTTAGCACTATTTATTGAAGAGACTATCCTTTCCCCATTATATGTTTTTGTCACTTTTGTCAAAAATGAATTCACTATAGATGTCTGGATTTGTTTCTAGTTTCTCTAGTCTGTTCCATTGGTTCATGTATCTGTTTTTATGCAAATACTATGCTGTTTCAGTTGCTATAGCTCTGTAGTATCATTTGAAGTAGCTCTGTAGTATCATTTGAAGTTAGGTAATGTTATTTCTCCAGTCTTGTGCATTTTTCTCAGGATAGGTTTTGCTATTCCGGTGTTTTTGTGGTTCCATTTAAATGTTAGAATTTTTTTTTCTATTTCTGTAAAGAAGATTATTGGTATTTTGATAGAGATTGCATTAAATCTGTATATTGAAGGCTAGGCTGGGGGACTTATGCCTGTAATCCCAACACTTTGGGAGGCCAAGGCAGGAGGATTGCTTGAGCCCAGGAGTTTGAGACCAGCCTGGGAAAAGCTCTATCTCTACAAAAAATACCAAAACACACACGCACACAGACACACACACACACACAATTAACCAGCTGTGCAGGCACCCAGCTATTTGGATAACTAAGGTGGGAGGATCACTTGAGCCCAGTAAGCAGGGGTTGCATTGAGTCATGATCACACTACTGACTCCAGCCTGGGTGACAGTGAGACACTGCCTCCAAAAAAAAAAAATCTAAAGATTTCTTTGAGTAGTATGAACATTTTAACAATACTGATTCTTCCAGTCCATGAATATGGAATATCTTTTTATTCTTTTTTGTCCTCTTCAATTTCTTTCATCAACATTTTATAGTTTTCATTGGAAAGATCTTTCACTTCTTTGGTTAAGTTAATTCCTGGATATTTAATTTTATTTGTAGCTATTGTAAATGAGATTACTTTCTTGATTTCTTTTTCAAATTGTTCACTGTTGGCATAGAGAAATGCTACTCATTTCTGTATGTTGATTTTATATTTTGCAACTTTATCAGTTCTCATAGTTTTTGGTGAAGTCTTTAGGTTTTTCCAAATATAAGATTATGTCATCCACAAACAAGGATAATTTTACTTCTTTCTTTCCAATTTGGATTCATTTCATTTCATTCTCTTTTCTGATTGCTCTGGCTTGTGCTTTCAGTGCTATGTTTAATAACAGTGGTGAAAGTGGGCATCCTCGTCATGTTCCAGATCTAAGAGGAAAGGTTTTCAGTTTTTCCCTATTCAGTATGATACTAGCCTGTGGGTCTGTCATATATGATTTTCATTATGTTGAGGTATATTCTTTCTATACCCAGTTTTTTGAATGTTTTTAAGCATGAAATGATGTTGAATTTTATCAAATGATTTTTCAGGATCAATTGAAATGATCATATGGTTTTTATCCTTTATTCTGTTGATAAGGTGTATCACATTGATTGATTTGCATATGTTGAACCATCCTTGCATTCCTGGGATAAATTCCTCTATTTGGACTTTAAGGATAAATTTTTATTTCTATATAGGACCAACTGACTCCTCTAATATTTGGGAAGCTTGAAGCAAAAGAAAAATAGAGACTCATATGGCATACATCTAAATATTTGAAGTATAAGTCAAGCCAATAAACTCAAATAAAATGTGTCATATGCTTCTACCTTTACAGTTCTTGTAATCCATAGAATGCTACCCGGGAAGTGTAGGAAAAACTAGCCCGACATCAAAGTGCACTCAGCTCCTGTCCCTGGCTTTTCCTCCCTTCTTTGCACTGGCTTTGTTCTACACCATGAGGATTCTCAGGCCACAGATATGTCTATTCAAACCTACACATCTAAGCTCTAGCTACGTCTCCCATTCTACAACCAGCCACTCCAAAGCCACCTCTTGGACCAAGAGATGTACTCATCATTGCTACAGTCCTCCTTTTGGGCCATAAATCTTGCTGGGGACCAGACTCAAGGAAAAGACTCATGTAGATTCTGCAAGTAAGCTAAATATTGTTTGGGAAAGGCATCCTTTCCCCCATGTTCCAGGATTCAAATACCCAAAACAAGATCTAGATAAAAAGATGGTGTAAAGTTTGCATAGGCATATTCTGTTGGACCCAAAGACTCTCTGTATTATGGAGAATATGACAGCAAATGGAGAACTAAAGTAGAGTAAGAACCCTTTCGTGTGAGTGTAAGGGTAGTACTGTAGATTAAAATAGTTTACTGATTTTCCAGAGAAACACACTCATGGGTAACATACTTAGATGTTTTATGTGTCCTTTTTATGTATCTTCCCCCAATCAAAGGACCAATGGCCAAGTCCAAAGCAAGAAAATTTAAATTTTAAAAGCCAGGGATGTTGTTCCCAGAGAAAGAGATGGAAAATTGTTAGCAATATCCACATAATAGGACACAGACACCACCCTTTTCTAACAGTGTAATTTATTACATTAGAACATTGAGGTCCCATCACTGTGCAGCTGCCCTTAAGGAGGTCTGCAAGTAGATCTAAAGCATGCACTGTGCTTGTTCAAATCTTCTTCACTTCGGATGCAATCTGTCGTACTAGAGAAAGCAACCATTTACATGAGTTCCTAGCCAGTACTCAGCACTAGAAATCCAGATTACTTCAGAGAAATAAGCATTTCTTGATCTGGATAGTGGTACTACATAGGAAATTTTAAAAATGAGAAAGAAAGACCTCTATAGTTAAGACTGCGGTGAACTGAGCAAGTGGAACTCTAACCCCTCACACTGCAGGAAGAGGCAGAAGGGGAGTTTCTTGGGATTTCCCTGATTTAACAGCCTGTTCAGTGGCTGATATGTCCACAACTTGTGGGTGTTCTACACAAAAGTGGCACCAGACCTCACTGAAAAATGAAGTTGGCCTATAATGTTTACTGCTCCTCTCTGTCATGACCCTCTGGTTTCCTTCATTGCTGTCCCTCAGAAGCCTGGGACCCCCATTATAGTTTCATCTGTCCACTTCCACAGCAGATTCAATCATCACCAGTGCTTCAACGACAGATCTGGAGCAGTCTTGCTGCAGCAAAAGATTTCTAATTTCTGAAATCATCAAATGTAAGAAATTCAAAGAACTTTAGTTGGCATCTAACCCAAATCCTTCATTTTACAGATGAACAAGATGAAGCCTAAAAATACATGTGACATATGCTTGATTACATAGCTTGGGACTTGAATCTATGAAAGAGGAAAGTAAAAAAACAGACCTAGGTAATTGTTAATTATTAATATTCCATGGGTACTCTTATGATTAATTTTAGGTGTCTGCTTCCCTGGACTAAGAAGTACAGATAGGTAGCAAAACATTATTTCTAGGTATACCTGTGATGATGTTTCCAGAAGAGATTGACATTTGAATCCGTAGACTGAGTAAGGAAGAGCACCCTCAATGTAGGCAGACACTATCCAATCAGCTGAGGGCCAAGATAGAACAACAGGGCAGAGGAAATGGGATTTCACTCTCTCCAGGAGCTAGGACACCATTCTTCTCTTGCCCTTAGACATGAGAAGTCCAGATTCTTCAGCCTTTGGAGCCTAGGACTTGCAGCAGTGCCACCCCAGGTTCTCAGGCCTTCCATCTTGGAGGACTAAGAGTTACACCTGTAGCTTCCCTGGTTCTGAAGCCTTAAGACCTGTACTGAGCCACCCTATCAGCCTCCCTGGTTCTCCTGCTTGCAGACAACCTACTGCAGCACTTCTTAGCCTCTAAGATCATGTGAGCCAATTTCCCTAACAAATCTCCTCTCATCTATGTAACTAATCTACCCATATACCTATTATCTACCTATCTATCTATTTATCTATTAATTCTAAAGACTGATGTGAGATTTAAAAACTGAAACCAAGTCAAGCACCTGGCATATTGTGTGTATCTGAAAACCTGTGTTTAAGTTCCTGCTATGCTACTATCTACCTTAATGACTTTGGGGAAGGTTTCTCAAAATCTTTTGCTGTATCTCAGTTTCATGATTTTGACAATGGAAATGATAATAATGGCAAGGACCTCAAAGAGAGCTCTATGCTGGACCTAGTTATCATTAAAGGGCTAAGTTGCAGCGTCAGCCATGGACAAATCATAAAACACAAGGAGACTCGAGGCATCTGTGACCTGTCAGGATTCGTGTCTCACACGCTAAACCCCCAGGTCAGTCTATGTCTTTATGAGGAATAAGGAGGGCATTGGGGTGCAGACTCTTTAAGCATTAAACATTTCAGTTTCCGTTTATCAGGTACCATGAGAAGAACATATCTGATACATGTAATATGCCAGGCACTTGACTCAGTTTTAGTTTTAATTTCTCACATCAGTCTTCCAAGATGAGTATTTCTTAACCCCTTTTATAGAAGAGTGAATAGAGTCTCAGATCAGCTAAGTGACTGCTAGATCACAGAGCAAGTGAGGGACAGAAACAGGATTCAAAGTCCAAGTTCTTTCCACCATACCAAGCTGCTTCTCATATTTTATATACCTTTATGTACTCCGAAATATAAGTGGTACAAAAGGTGGGCATCTACTAACAACCTGTTCATTTTAAAATAGGCTGCAGCAAGGCAGGATGGTAATGAAATGGAGAATTTGCCACTCTCTCTTTCTACTGTTAGTGCCATGATAAAGCTGGTGGTCATCAGAGTAGTTCTGTTCAGTTCACAATAATATGAATAACAACTCACTGTTCTAGTCACAAAGCACTTTTATAATCACAGACTCAAATGCCTGTGAGGTCATTGCCATTATTATGATTTCCATCATCAAAATAATGAAACTGAGATACAACAAAAGATTTTGAGAAACATCTCCCAAAGTCATTAGGTAGGTGGTAGCATAGCATTAAAAACAAGTTTTCTAATTATACGCCCCAAGCTTTTGCTTGATCTAAATTTCCTTAAAAACTTGAAAGGCCTGTGAGTACAGAGTAATTTCTTACTACTCTGTAAGAAGTACTTACTCTCTACTACTCTTATTAATGCAGTCAGTGAATATACATTGATTATTTGGAAAATGGCAGAGAATTACAACTCTTATCTACCTCAACTGTTTTTAAACATTCATAGAAATTTAATCTGTTAATAATTGAGTTTGGGAAGGCTGGAGCACTTAAAAAAATAGACTATTTTAGTGTCACAGGTAAGAAAAAGATGAGACCAAAGCTCATGAATTGCTTCATTACTCTTACCGATTACAAAAAAAATAAGAAATTCAGTGCTGCTAAAATTGGGCTTCAGAATCATTTTCATGACAACCCATACATCATCCCTGAATTTCCTGAAAGAACATCTTTAGGTAACAATTGCAGTCAAATATGATTCTTTCAAAGGTTTTCATTTAAGTAATTTTATTAATGAAATTATGGTTTAAAAAGATAGATGATAGATAGATAGATAGATAGATAGATAGATAGATAGATAGATAGAGAGTGTGTGTATATATACACTATATGCATATTTTATTACTATATATAGTAACAAAAAGAGTGTACTCTGATTTTCACCCACAATGTTTCTATAGATGTATCATTTTTTGGTTTAGATGAAAGCAAGTAAGCAAAAAGATGAATCATTTCATCTAATTATCTTCTCCTTAAAAAATAACTCTTTAAAGTGTTAATGCTTCCTAAATAAATCTATACATATATAGAATGAGAGAATAATATATTCAAGGAATTTGTTGTATTTATCTTATTAATGTGGAATGGCAAAAGTTCTTTTAGTATATGATAATACTGTAATAAAGTTACAAGACTGGGTCTTTTTAATACCAGAACTTGTATTTCCAAATAAGTGTTTCAAAATAGGGTAGAATATACACACACAAATGAAAGTGAATGATGTTGTCAGCCCCCCATACACATTCTTATAATGCTGCCATTGTTGAAGGTTTTTAACTTCTTTTAAAATTACTTACAAAGTCAGTGACATGTGTTTTTAAATGAATGTAATGGTGGCAAATGCTCATTCTCTTGGCAATCTTTTATTTTTGGAACAATAAAATACTCATTTTTTTCCAAGTCTAGTAATTATTCGGAGTCTCTGGAGTTATATTTAGAAGTCTGTACTTCACAGTCAAAGAAATCTTAACTTGAGAGTTAAGAAATCTGTAAGTCTTAAGATGAAAGCAATTCCAGACCTGACAGGTATGAGTTTTCCCCATTCAAGGGTTTTTTCAGGTTTGTTCGTTTGGTGGGATGTGATTGGTGAAGCATGGAGGAGTGGGTGTATTAACAGCATATTCTTCCCATGGCCTTCTATTCCAACAGCGAAAACTATTTCAACTACATAGATATTTCCTATCTTGATTTCCGTTGTCAGGATTGTAGGTTAAAGCATACATATCATTCCCATTCACAATAATTCTAAAAGACAGGCACCAAATGAATTTTCTGAACCAAAGAGTTTCTCAATTTACATTTCCTCAGTTCATGTATCTAAAAGCCACACAAGTCTGTGGTAAATCTTTCTTAAGACAAGACCTGTAATATTTTTAAGTATTTATGAAGAATGTGATAGCCTAAGCTGAGGAAAAAATAGCATTTTTCTAGTTATAATTTAATTTCATTTGAAATTAAATTACCTATTCATCATAACTAGTATTAGTTAGATCATACTGTGTGTTAGAACCTTTATACATAAACAGAAGCTTTTGGTGTGAAATGGTACTAATGATAGCTTTCTTTTAATCTAAAAGAAAAAAATAGTGATGTTATTCTGGTTTTTGGTTTCACAATAAGGTTATTTGTTAATGTGAGGATCTTCATTCCTTAAAAATAAATTACTGTATTACCTACTCTTAGTTCAGGATAGAACTACTTAGCCTCTCTGTTCGTGTAACAATTGCTCAAGGATGTATTCTTTGCATTCAACAGCATCAGCTAATGGACCAACCATGAAGTTGATTAATCTGAAACCTAATTCCACAAGAATTTGAAACAAATAAGAATTGAAATGATAAATAATAAAATGAATGTAAATATATTAAAAAACAATATTTTAAAATAACATTTTCTCTGATTTTAATATACTTCTACCTGCTTAAAACAAATTTTTCTGCTTAATATTCTTTAATTCAAATTCTTTTGTACAAACCTAAGCTGAGTTTACATAGTTTATCCAGGAGTTTTAATGGAGCAAAGCGGCAAAAAAAAAAAAAAAAAAAAAAAAAAAATTACCGAACTGTTATTCTGTGTAAGCAAAAGACTACCATTGATATAGATTTGGAGGGGGGGAATCTGGAGTATTGATTATTTACCATTACTTCAACTAATGTTATGTTGTGGTAGTGTTAGAGTAGGCAGACAGCTAGAGCTAGACATTAGCAGGAGCTAGAGCCCCTGAGAAAAAGGTCTGGAAAATCTCACACTCCAGAGAGCACCTGAAACATGCATGCAGATATGAGCAGAGAGGAGAGAAAAAACCTATACAGGAAGCAGTGTCCCTTAAGATGCCCAGTAATTACTCACTCTGCAGTTAAAATGTCATAATGTCATTGATACATACTAATAAGGGGGAAGAGCTCAAATTTGTCAGAGATTCACAGGCACTTAAGAATAGATTTGATCCATTCAAACAACCTTCCTAGGGGTGGCGGTAATGAGCAATGCAGCCATTAAACTTGGGAGTGCAGGTGTGTGCACCAACTAATAGGGAGGGTCCCACAAACCTGGAGTGGGAACTAGATGGGGAAAAAGCAGGCAGGGATTTAAGGCAGGAGCAGGAAAACTAGACAGAGAAAAAGGGCAGAAACCTAAGAAAGAGAAACTCCAAGAAAAAAATCCAACACCATCAAAACCCAACGCAGAACTCCCAGGCTGCTGATGGCTCACCCTCTTACAGCAGCCCATTTGGCCTCATCTTTCTGTGTCCTCTCTCTCTACGTATAAACTCTCTGCTCTCGATTTCCTTTCAGCAAAGCTCTCTGTCGTCTGAATTGTCACTTGGCTGAAACTTTTCTCCCAAGACCACTAAGAACTGTGGATTCCCTTCCTACCTGGTAACAGAGGCACTTTCACAGGCTACTACTACTAACAGCACATTATTCACTATGTGCTATTAACAGCATATTATTCACCTTCACAAGCTGCTACTACTAATAGCACACTATTCACTATGTTCAAAATACTCTGTATATATTAACACATTTAACACTCACAACACCCTATAAGAAAGAGCCACTGTTATCCTTTTACAGATGAAAAAATCGAGGTACAGAGTAGTTAAGTAATAGACAAAAATTACATTTATGAAAAGTCCAAACTGTTTCATTGAAAAGAAAATCTATAAGACAAGGACAAAAATGAGCTGTGTTTGCAATGAACAAGACAGAGATACTGCTGATAAACATTCCTTCAGATGGATCAGGCTGCAGACCCTATGCCCCCTCTAAAATCTTGCAGTGGGTGAAAACAATATGCTTTTTTCAAGCAAGCAAACTTCAGTTTATACTGGGAAACTATACAAACACAGATTACACAGAATAATAACTTGAATGCACAAATGCACAGTAAGGAAGTATATTGTTTTGAGGTCAAAAGAATTAAGTATTTAACTGAAATTTTAATTAGAAACCTGGAGAAATAATCATTTTTACTGAAAGAAATTGAATAAATATACTTATTAAAAACAAAGAAGGGAACTGCTCACCTTTTCATTAATTTACAACTCAGAACCAAAGTCTTATGGGCCTTAGATATGCTCATTTATTAAAAGAATTGTTAGCTGGATTTAATTGATTGCATGTAATTCATTATACAACAACATTCAACAATTTACTCAATTTCCAGTACTAAGAATTGCTCACTTATTGTGGATAAAACTGGGTTATGAGATTAGAATGCATTTATCAAGTCTTAAAATTAATCCAAGGTACTCAATATTAAATGGTAACTTGTATTACAAAACTACTTGGAGCAGTACTATGCTGATCTTTATAGTTCTCTTTAATTACTGTTTAGACTTTTTTCTTTAGAAATGGTAATATTAGATTTTGTATAAATAATAGATGTCATAAACATCAACATTATTAGTCTTTTTGGTAGATTATTAACTGAAGATGTTTTTAACAAAATTTTAACTTTCAATAAGAATTCAAGAAGAAAGCAGCTCCACCAAAGCTGAAATATTTAGGAGCAGTTTCTTAGAGGACAGAGAAGGTGAGGTGATGGAATAATGGGCAGTCATTAAACAAGCACGGTGAGAAGAGGGAGAAATTCAAGTAATAAAATCATAATTGAAAAACATCAAGGTAGTTGATGCACATAGGTCCAGCCTAAAAAGACTAATGTTTTCTATCACCAAGTATTTTCTATAGTCTATCATTAGTCTAAAATTTTGAATTCAAACTGTGCTGGTAGGCAAGAGCAATCATATTGTCATATTAGTTTTTCAAATAAATTATATTGCATACATTTATGACATGATGTTATAGGATACGTATATGGTTATATATATATGGTTACTTTAGTGAAGCATCTCACACACTTTTTTGTGTGATAAGAGCAGCTAAGAATCTATTTATTTAACAAAACCTCCTAATACAGTTCTTTTTTGTTGCATTATTGATCAAGTTTTTCATTACATTTAGTTTGAGTAAACAGTAGGCTGATAATTTCTATTGTGTGTTTTGTGGTTAGTATTTTCATGTATTCTTCACATAAAACATGGTGAATCAAGGAAAATGATAATGCTATTTTACTTTGCAATTTACTAACAGCTCTTTGTGTTGCAATTTACTAACAGTCTTTTGTTCGGAGTCACACACTTAAGAATAAACATAAGAAAAGGAACATATATACTATGAAAATCAATCCGAATGACAAAAGGACCCAAAACCATGTTGCATATGATATACTTGGAAAAAAACAGAGAATTGGAACAAGAGACAGAAAAGATTTGGGCTGTCATTTGGAAAAGAAAAGGAAAGGAAGCAATTGGGTGGAAATTACAGATATAAATTTAGACTCAGTTGAAAGTAAGAAATAACAGGAGCTGTTAGGATGAAATGTGATGCCCCAGAAGGCAGAGCATATTCCATCACCAGAGGTGTTTAAGGAAAAATGAGACAAGCCTCTGTCTAGAAAATTCAGAGTAATTTATCTGGGTGACTTCTAAAGTCTCTTCCAGCTGCAAAAATCTGATTCTTTCATCCACTCTGAAGTTAGACTGTCCTATGAACAAGATTGGCCATGAGCTTCTTTTACAACAACAGTAAGGAAACATCATTCTTCTCCAAACCTAATTATTTTAAATGTTGCTGTAACTCCCTAAATTTATGTTTTATTTCATTCTTGTTTGTTAAAATCTCAAAAACATTTCAATTCAAAATAGTTGAATGCTTATTATTTTCCCATATTCATGAGTTCTTCAATAAAATGTTTCTAACACCTTAAAAGTTTTCCATCCTCTGATAAACAGCCCTAACATATTTCATATGTATAGGTCCAGAGTGTATATTTAATCCCAAAGAGAGAAAAGAGCTGCTTTTGGGAAGTGCCAGTGTTCTTTCAGGCTGTCACCACAGCATTAATGAAGAGCATGAGGGTTAAGAACACCATCTTTGGCTTTGAACAGATGTGGATTCCCATCAGGCTGTGTTGCTGACACAGCTATGTGAACTTCTGCCAACCAACCTGCCTGACTGACCTTCTGTTTCTTCATCTGTAAGACATAGATGATATCACTGCCTATTTTGTAATGTTATTGTATATTAAATACTATAATATACACAAAGCACCTATCATCCTTTCTAACTTACAGTAATTATTCAATATGTGTTAGCTGCTATTATTATTGTTGCTATTACTATTAAAGGTTAACTCAAGAATGTAAAATAATTTTTTTATATTTTGCAAAGTCAGCAAAAATGTTACCTAGAAGTTCCTTAGTCCAGTACTCACCTGGGTAGCAGTTCTTACAATCTGGAAACAAAAATCATCTTTTGCTTGTCTTTATTTTCAATTTTATAACAAATTTTTGGTCTATGTAATAAAGAGGCAAATTTTAAACATGAAAAACTTTCAAAATTGATATCATGAATAGTTACACCTGACATTATCATAATAAATTTAGAGAAATACATTGTGCTTAGTACCTGTGTGTGATCTAGAAGTTACACTTAGCCTCAGCATTTTACATAGTATTTTGTAGTATTTGTCAAGTATAATTGCCATATACCATGAATGTTAAATTTACAAACATTAATAAGGTTATATTTTACTCAATTACTCTGTTAAGCTAAAAGCATTTGCTCAAATTTTCTACACAATGTTTGAACAGAAATGAGATTACTCAGTTTCTAAAAATAGTATGCAGAACCACACACTTACATTAAAGAATTCATGTTCAGAAGTAGAATAGAAAAAGTTCAAAACCTACCTATTTTCTCTGATTTTAGCAGAAATATTTTCCAAAGAACTTTGAAAATTTCAGAAATTAATTTATCACAAATTGAATATATTAAATGTATATAAGCCATTACATGTGTATATATCGTATATTACATAAATGTATGTATTATATATGTGTATATTCATATATCTACATCTTCCATCAGCATACCAGTTTGGTATCTGTGCTTTCAGCCCTCCCTTTCTTCCTCCCCAATCTTAGTATAACGTATAAAGAATTTGCCCAGTTTGATTCAGCCACTTTCTAGAAAAGCTTATTTTATTAAACACATATGTAGCCATTTTTCCCTCAAATTCAATGTGTTTTATGAGCAAAAGCTTCCTTCTAAAAAGGTGGGAACAGAGAAAGAGGAGCTATTTTAGTCCACTAGGTAATAACATCCCTTTCCGGCAAATTAATTAGCCAATTCTTATAATATTATTGTAAATAGGTATGTCAAACAATATCATGGCTAATTTTTAAACACTAAAATGGAAGCAGTAAAAAGGAAGAAAAGATGAAAGAAGAGAAGAAGGAGAAAGTGTAAAGGAGCAGAAGATGTATTCTACTCCATACAATAAATCAAAAGGAAAATTCAGATGATAACCCAAGGCTAATGTCTTCTGATTTTGCATTTTATTTAATAGTTCATTCACTCTTAATGTAATATGAATATTTTGTGCAGAAATGGCTACAATTTTCTAAGTCTTTGATTGAAACCAAAAGAATATCTAAATTGGCACCTTAAACTTTATGCCATTAGTGTTATTTTTCAACCCAGTAACTATATTTTCTAATTCGGTGAGTCATAGACCAATATATAAGAAATATTCATGAAAGACAAAGTACTCAGGCCGAAAAAAAAAAAAAAAAACAGTGAGTAAAAACTCTAATGAAATAGTTGTAAAAATCCTAAAACCAATTCTGAATACTAAAAACATTTCAGATTTTTGGAAGGAAGGAAGGAAAGAAGGAAGGAAGGAAGGAGGGAAGGAGGGAAGGATGGAGGGAGGAAGGAAGGATGGCAGGCAAGAAGGAGGGCAGGAAGGCAGGCAAGCAGGCTAAGTGAATAACATCATTACTTTCAAGCAAAAATGTACCAAGCATTACAAGAAAATTAAAAACTATTCTTGCGAGTCTCAGGAAGATTGATTGGGGTTCAACAGATTGTGAAGAAACAAGGTGCTCCAAAGCTTTGAAAGTGACAGCAGAGCACAGAGGTTGAGAGCCTGCACCTTGGAGCTACAAAGGCCTGAGTGATATTGAGGGTCCACCACTTTCTAGGCACAAAAAAACCATGCAAGTCCTCAGTGTCTCTGATCCTTAGTTTCCTGTTCTGTAAGATGGGAACGACAGTACTTGCCCCTTAGGATTGTGATAATGAATGAAAAACACTTAGCATATCAGGCTAACTATCAATTATCAGTCAATAAGATCATGAAATCTATGATCTCTCAAGCAAGATAGATGGCCATTTTACTGCTTATTCGAGGATAACCAAAAGTAGTACCTGCTTCCAAAGAGATTGACTCTGAGGATTCCAAAGGAGATGCCGTGTTCTGACAGTCCATAAAGTAAAGCAGAGGAAAAGGAAACAGGTAGAGAAAAAATTGCCTGTACTGCAAAAATGCCTAGTTCCAGCTCCACATTTTATTAGCATACTGAGAGAAGTTTAAAGTAACCTGATAAAGTAGTTCTTATAATGGGATTTTTCTCACATCATTTTAACAATACCTTTCAACAGTCAAGTAAGCACATACATTTGGAACATAGTCAACCACAAAGAGCAGATCAGGGGGGAAAATAGCTTTTCCATGTTGTCAATCCAAGAAGTCATTAGATGAGATGATGTCAGTAGTTCTTGAGAAGTTCCATGGATATAAAAATTATCATTTTATAGTCACTTACTTGAAGATTTTAGTGCTGTTTTGTCAGAATCAGAAGTTAAGAATTTTTTTCAGAAAACTTCAGAATAAAATAAATGAGCTCCCTTCATAGTTGATGATGTTGACTGAGGAAAGAGAGGTGCAATTGTTGATTAGGCACATTGAAATCTAAGAACTTTGAAAAATAGTTTATGTATAAATAAATGTCTCAGATGCATGAGACGATTTTTTTTCAAAAAGTCAACCTTCATGCCAATCACTTCATTTTTCAGTTTTACTTTCTGGAGTCTATCAAAACTTTAGCCTTACAAATATAGCCACTTGTAAATATATTTTACTAAATAAGCAACGATCTTATATGCTAAGTATTACAAATATTAAATTACTCATAGTAAAATGACACAGAACTAAGTCACTCAGAGCCATGTAGCCCCTATGTTGTTACGGGAAAGAATTAACCTTACTGGGTTTGAACACTGAGGACTCCTTTCATTACCTCTAGTATCTGACACATTAAGCTCTCTGAACTTGTTTTTATTTGTTGAATGGGGATAAAAACAACTACTTGCAAAGTTGCTGTGAGAATATGCAAAATTCATGCGAAGAGCTGGCACTTGTAGGCTCTCATTTGTCATCACACCTACAAGGCACCTTGTATTTCCAAGGCCATTTTGCTCCTTAAAACAAGTTTTGGAATTTATGGATTGTTTATTGCCACAGGTGTTTTCCCACTGTCCAAGCTAAGGGAATCTCCATCTTTGAAACAGATGCAGATTTGAAATAACCGAAAATTTTAATAGCATGAATTGTCCCTGTCAGGGTACTAGACTGGCGACTGGCCATTAGGACTCCAGATCAGTTAGGATGCTGCAGATGTCTACTGAGTAGGTAATCCTGCAAATGAGAGTTGAAAATCAAAAGGCAAGGCTTGGTGTAAGCAATGGGCCAGGAACTCAGAAAGGGCTCAGATCCACTGGCTCAGAAATGAAGGTAGAAAAAAGTTAGGCTAGCGGGGAAAAGAAGTTGTTCCATTTTTTTTTTTTTTAAAGAGAGAAAGAGGAAGAGATTTTAGAAAAAGAGAGAAAAGGAGAAAGGAAGAAACAGCAAAAGAAAGAAAAAAAGAAAAAGAAAGAGGAAGAGATTTTAGAAAAAGAGAGAAAAGGAGAAAGAAAGAAACAGCAAAAGAAAGAAAAAAAGAATGAAAGAGAAAGAGGGAGAGATTTTAGAAAAGAGAAAAGGAGAAAGAAAGTTGTTCCATTTTTATCTGAAATAGTCCTGAGATTTTTATTCTAAAGATCCAAGGCAGATTCACAAGGATCCACTGTCTCTAGATTTTCCTTCCTTTATTCAATGAGCATAATATCGCCACATCTTTTAGCTTCTTCATTGGATGAAATAATTTACTGCAGCTCTATTGAGGCTCCAACTATTAAATTGTTTAAAAGTCTCCAAGTTGGAACTTTGCTCTGTTTTTTCCAGCAACGGCTCATGATTTTCTTATAATCTCACAACTCAGGGGCAATTGCCCAGTTCATCCCTCAATCTAGAAGATATATAGTATTCCTTTTTTACTTTCTAAAAATTCAATTCTCTATCCCACCATCTGCTAGTTGCTTTCCTTTCCTGTTTATAATTAATAAATTATAAATTTTAAATTAGGCCCATCTCAGCTACTTCTCCTTAGCAACATCTTAGCAATGACTCTCTGTAGGAGCTTGGTAAAAAGATTTCTTTAGAAATGACCCCAAGTAAAAATGTAATAGTTACTAAGTAGTAAAATGCAAATCTTCAAACTGGCTATATTTTAGATAAAATGTGAAGCTGTAGGCCAGGGGTAGTGGCTCACCCCTGTAATCCCAGCATTTTGGGAGGCCGAGGCAGGCAGATCACCAGAGTTCAAGAGTTCAAGACCAGCCTGGCCAACATGGCGAAACCCTGTCTCTACTAAAAATACAAAAAAAAAAAAAAAAAAAAAGCTGGGTGTGGTGGTAGGTCCCTATAATCCTAGCTACTCAGGAGGCTGAAGCAGGAGAATCGCTTGAACCCGGGGGCAGAGGTTGCAGTGAGCTGAGATCATACCACTTTGCTCTAGCCTGGGTGAAAGGGCAAAACTCCACCTCGAAAAAAAAAAAAAAACTGAAACTGTAAAGATATATATCTAGAAACTCCTATTAATTTAATGAAAAAGCCAAGACCAGCACTAGCACATAGATCTTTTGATTCTTTTTTTAATTTTTGCATTATAGCATGTGCTTCTCCTCTTAAAAGTTCAGTGTAATTGGACAAAATGCAGAATGTTTTAAATAGTATTACATAGAAATTTGGGGGTGAGAAGTTATGTTAATTCCATCAGCTAGGCTCAGATGAGATAAATGAAAACATCTAGATATCAAATTCATAAAGGTCAGTGAGGTGTAGGGAGAGGATGGTTGATTTGAGTCAACTCATTAAATCACAAAGCTGCATCCTTTATGTACTCCATCAAGACAACACTTCGTGAGTCATCTAATATTATCTCCAACCATCAGATCACAAATCTCTATGTAAAAGGGGAAACTATTATCCCACTTCTACTTGCAAATACTAATTGCACAATAATGACATTTACATAATGAGTCAATGAGACAGTGGAACAAAAAAATGTCAGTTAAAAATGTGATTAAACAGGCACACAGTCCTCACAATAATAGTTTCGTATGACTAACAGCAAAAGTGTTTACACACTGCCAAAGAATAACCTATAGAGGTTTATTAAGCTGAGTTCTATCCAATGGGAGATATAAGATTAGCATTGTGAGATGTGGGTCTTGCATTCTTATCAGGATTGCAAAGTTAAACAAATGTAGAATAATTTAAGAACTTCATAAGCACTCTAATTCTAAAGTGTGAATACAGGTATGAAGTACTCAAAATCACCTAGCAGTTGAAATTAAATTATCTCTTAAGATTTCTGTCTTAAGGGATTTATTTTAAGGAACTGGGACTTGGGTCATGTGATTGTGGGGTCTGAAAAGTATGAAATTGATAGAACAGGCTAGCAGACTAGAAATTCAGGTGACAGCTGATATTGTAGTCTTGAAACCAAATTCAGCTCAAGGAGGATTTTTATGTTGCAGTCTTGAGAATTCCTTCTTTAGAAAACTTCCGTCTTTGCTCTTAAGGCCTTCAGCTGATTAGATAAGGTTATTTGAGAATAACCTGCTTTACTCAAAGTAAACTGATTTAATGTTAATCACATCTTAAAAATATCATCATCAGAAGATCTATCTATACTGTTGCTTGACCAAACAACTAGACGCCATAGCCTAGCCAAGTTGTTACAAATTGAAAAATCACAATTATAGACACTCAATAATAAAGGAAATATGTACATGTAAGGAAAAATATGCTCATCATAGTACTTTCCACAATAAGCATTTTTAAAACATAGCCCCAAAATTCTTTGACATTCCTCCCATTGAAAGGTTGCAGGGAGCTCTGTCCCTCCATGTGGCTTGAAGTCTCATAGTACTGTGGCTAGGTTCAAAGTGTGAGTATCCCAAGAGGAAATTTCTGAGATGCATTTCAAGCTCCACTTTGGGAGAAAATTGTGTGACATTTTATAACTAGCCTCAGAAGTCACATGATGTGTTGGTTGGTTCTCAATGCTGTGTTGGTTGATCCAGCTACAAGCATTCCCTAACTCAAGAGAAGGGGGAATAAATCCCACCTTTCTCTGGGAAGAGTATCAGAGAATTTGGGGCCCACATTGTTAAACTGCCACAATTAATTAACATTAATTGAGCTGCTACTGTGTCTCAGGCTGTGTGATCAACTTTTATGTATTTCATTTAATACCCCAACCTCACTGAAATGTGATCATTACATATAAGTAAAATGAATGAGAAATAATAAAATTTCCCAAACTCACACAGCCAGCAAAGTGGTAGAGACAATATTTTAACCTAGGCAATCCGACTCTAAATCCCACACATTTTGTACGACACAACCCTGTCTCCTATTTTTTAAAAGAAAGAAAGAAAAATAAAATCAAAGTTAATAAGGATATTTTTTTATTGCAACCTCAAGTGGACACTTTTGTGTAGGCCTACCCACCATTCATTCATTCTTCTGATCATGAAGACCACAGGCAAATCAAAAAATGTCTCCTGTCTAAGCAGATGCAGGCTCTGGATCAGGCCTTGGCAAGTAGAGCTCGGGCTGGATTTCAGATCCTAGTCACTATTTAGCTGGGCACCTTCCTGCAGTGAGCATCCTGTACATGTTGGCCTTGCCCTAAACCACCCTCATTTTTGGTAGAAGTAAACAGGGCCCACCTACACTCCAGCTGGAACATGTGACCCAGTCTGCCTAATGAGAGCCATTTCAGGGCTCATGTTGAAACCGTTACAGAAGAAAGTTATTTTCTTTTTGCAGAAACTTTAGCAGTAGGGTAATATAAGGCAAGAGCAGCTAGGTGCCACCCTACAAAGCTTGAAATAAAACCTCCATAGAGGAAAACAGGACAGAGAGAGAGAGGAGGGGGCTGGATCCAAGGCCTAATTGAAGCCAGGCCTATCCCTGGACTCTGCAGACACTTGAGTGAATAACCACCCCACTTTTATTTTCATTTAAAAATAAGTTTATGTTGAATTTATGACACTCATAATCCAGTATCCGAACTGATATATTTCCATGGTCATAACTTCACTTTCTTTTTTTTTTTTGTTTTTTTTGTTTTCATTTTTATTTTTTTT
>PVKP010025466.1:0-33629 GCA_004027715.1 Plecturocebus donacophilus
AAGTAAATCACTCCCCAGCAATTGCATAGCATTTCACAGGTTTAAATAAAATATTGGTTGGCTGCTTATTTGTTATTTTCATCCCCTATTCCTTCCTGTCTCCATTGTTAAACACAATTATTGGCATAAAAGAGGTTTTTAATACCCATTTTTAGACTGTATTTTAGCCTAGGCAATAAAACAAGAATCCCATTCTCTCACCCTCTTTCTCTTCCTCTTTCTTTCTCTCTTTCATTCTTTTTTTATTCTTTCTTTTGCTGTTTCTTTCTCCTTTTCTCTTTTTCTAAAATCTCTTCCTTTCTTTCTCTTTCATTCTTTTTTCTTTCTTTTGCTGTTTCTTTCTTTCTCCTTTTCTCTCTTTTTCTAAAATCTCTTCCTTTTTCTTTTTTTTCTTTCTTTTGCTGTTTCTTTCTCCTTTTCTCTCTTTAAAAAAAAAAAATAAATAAAATTAAAAAAAAAAAAGTAAAATCTTGTCATTTGTTGGCAATTTGGAACTGTAGGACATCATGTTAAAGGAAGTAAGCTACAGATACTGCATATTCTCGCTCATTTGTGGAAGCTAAAAAAAAAAAGTTGGTCTAGAAGTACAAAGTAAAACAGAGGTTAGAAAAGGTAAGAGCAAAGAGCTGTACAGAGAGACTTATTAAAGGATTTGAAATCACAGCTAGATAGGACGAATAAATTGTAGTATTCTTTATCGCTAGAATGACTACAGCTAACAATATATATTAGTTTCAAACAGCTAGAAAGAAAACACTGAATGGTCCGAATACAAAGAAATGAGAAATGTTTGAGATGATATGCTAATTACCCTGATCTGATTTCTATGCAGTATATGTATCACAGCATCACTATGTACCCTATACATATGTACAATTATGTGCAAATTTTAAAAACAAAAAAATTTAAAAAATCAAAAAAAAGAACAAAACAAAGAAGAAAACTCAACATATGAAAGAATGTTATAGTGACAGATTATGGGCAATTGCATCAGTTGACTTTCACAATCATTAACTCTATTTTAAGGTCTTGTATCACAATGAAGAGTTGCCCTTTTCTTTTAGGACATGGCTCTCCTTGGAGACTATGTTCACCTTCGTTTTGTTTTTTTTTTTTGTCCAATGACCTCTCAAATGTTCACTGGCCTCCTGCTTCCCAAAAGGTACCCCGCCTGTGCCAGCTCAGTGCCTTGGAATTTTTGTGTCATTGAGCTCAGACCCCGCTTTGCCATCCACTAGCCTGCAGGTTATGGTCTTTTAGATGGTTTGCATGGAGTTGTGGCTATCCAGTGCATCACTGAGAACGAAGTCCTCCCCGTCTTCCAGCAGGAGTGGTAGATGGTGACCTCAGCCTCCAGCTTGACCTTGATGTTCATCAGGGCCTCGTACTCCTGGGCCTGGTGCTGCCCCTCTATCTGGGTCTGTGCCACCTCTGATTCCAAGTGCAGTAGGATTCCATTGAGCTGCTGCATCTACATGGTGTGGCGAAGCTCCACCACCCTCGGGCTGTTCTGCAAGCTGGCCTTCAGATGTTGAATCCAGGTCGATCTCTGTGGACTGAACTATACCTCAGCTCCATGAGCATCATCTTAGCAGCTCCATGGACTGCTAAGATGACATTTAGCTTCTAAGCAGACTACATGCTGACCATGTGGTGCTCTCCTTGATCTGCTGGACAGTACTTGTCTAGCTCCTCTGGGTTATTCTGAGCCAGCTTGTCATACTGGGCCTGGATATTTGCCCTGATCTCGCTGAGGTCCTGAGATCTGGGGGCATCTACCTTCATGGTTAACCCACAGCTGGCAATATGGGCTCGTAAGTCTTTTACTTCCTCCTTATGGGTCCTTTCCATGAAGAGGAGCTCCTCCTTGAGAGCCTCGATCTCTGTCTCAGCCTCCCAGGTACCTGGGATTACAGGCACCCACCACCACGCCCAGATAATTTCGTATTTTTAGTAGAGACGGGGTTTCTCCATGTTGGTCAGGTTGGTTTCAAACTCCCCACACCTCAGGTGTTCTGCCCACCTCGGCCTCCCAAAGTGCTGGGATTACAGGAGTGAGCCACTACACCTGGCTGAAACCCATTTTCTTCTGCATAGTTCCTCAAATAAACTGTTATAAATTGCATCACTTTTTTTTTTTCTTTTTTGAGAAAGAGTCTCACTCTGTTACCCAGGCTGGAGTGCAGTGGCACAATCTTGGCTCACTGCAACCTCCGCCTCCTGGGTTCAAGTGATTCTCCTGCCTCAGCCTCCTGAGTAGCTGGGATTACAGGTGCCTGCCACCACACCCAGCTAATTATTTTATTTTTAGTAGAGACGGAGTTTCACCATGTTTGTCAGGCTGGTCTTGAACTCCTGACCTGGTGATCCGCCCGCCTTGGCCTCCCAAAGTGCTGGGATTACAGGTGTAAGCCACCACGCCCGGCCCTAATTACATCACTTTTTTTAGTCATTGATACATAAACAAGGGGATAAGTTCTAGAGTTTTCATACCCAACAGGGGCATGAATTGTAAATGCTCATCAATGACAGACTGGACAAAGAAAATGTGGTACATATATACCACAGAATACTATGCAGCCATAAAAAACGACGAGTTCATATTCTTTGTAGGGACTTGGATGAATCTGGAAACCATCATTCTCAGCAAACTGACACGAGAACAGAAAGCCAAACATTGCATGTTCTCACTCATAGGTGAGCGCTGAACAATGAGAACATGGCTCAGGAGAAGAGCATCACACACTGGGGGCAGTTTGGGGGGGGTAGGGGAGAGACAGTAGGGGGTGGGAAGGGGTAACATGGGGAGAAATGCCAGATATAGTGTGCACCTAAAATAAAAAAGTAAATAAAAAGTAGTGAGAGTTTTGAAAGTCCCATTTCTTCGCCAAAGTATGTGCAAGGTTTTTATGTTAGAGTTAGTGATAAACATAAGAATTCTATCTTGACAATCAAACCCCTCATCAGGAATGGTTTAGCTGGGCACAGTGGCTCATGCCTGTAATCCCAGCACTTTGGGAAGACTGAGCCCAGGGGTTTGAGACCAGCCTGGGCAACACGGCAAAAAACCCTTTCTCTACAAAAAATACAACAATTAGCCAGGTGTGGTGGCACATACCTGTGGTCCCAGCTACTCCGGAGGCTGAGGTGGGAGGATCACCAGATCCCGGGAAGTTGAGGCTGCACTGAGCCATGATCATACCAGTGTACTCCAGCATAGGTAAGAGAGCGAGACCCTGTCTCAAAAGAAAACAAAAGACTAGCTCACCATTTAGTGTTTTGTAACACTGGAGAAACCTTAGTGTCAGCAAGCATGTTTGCTTCAGAGGTTGCTGAGCTTGTTGGATTCTTTCTATTCTCTGACGAAGGGCATTTTTGGGAGGTAAGCATGGCACCATGTGTGAAGGGACCGAAATCCTCCATGACTGAGTACTGTGGTAGAGATTTCTTGCATGTTTCTGCCTGCAATTCCACTTCTATCACCTTTAAAACATTTGCTGCATCTGCATTTGGAAAGTGGTTCTGGTCTACAAATTTTGTAAGTATGTGCTGTCCATCTGAAGGTCTGGTTATCGCCTGACCGTTGCAATTAAGGATCTTCTATTTTCCCAACACCAAAATAAGTTCACAAATCTACCCCTTGTGAACTCAGAACCAACACACATCCCCTTGAACCCTATTTCCAAATAAAAACAGTAAAAGGTAATAGTTCCACCTGACACGATCCTGTGATAGTGATTTGCAGGATTTTACACTTTAAGGATTTTGATCTTTTAGGATTTCAACATTCAGGCTTGTGTCTTTCGGGATTATTGTCCAAATCCGCCTGACATATCTTCTAATTAAACTAGACGCTCTGAGGAGTGCCTTAGACCTCTCGGTGTCCCCATGGTCTGGCTGAATTACTAGCACAGAGTGGCAGGCAACGTTAGTGAAGGAGAAGTCGGCTGGGCAGGGGAGGGTCTGGGTGCATTTTGTAAAGGGATTCATCTCCAGCAGATGCCAAGCTTGGGGCTGGGAGGAGAAACCACAGGCCAGGAACGTGAGTTTCCTCGGCAGATGGGTCTCTTGGGGTTGATCTGCTGCAGCAGGAGGGTAGGTTCTGACACTCAGCCTCACTGCCTGGGACCCGAGTCCGAAGTCTCTGCCCTGATCAGTCAAGACCCACATCCTTCCCTGTTTTGAAGGCGGGCCTTGAAAGTCTCCTTATCCTGTGAGAATCTGATTTTCACCTGGCACTCAGGACTCAACTCGTTTTCCTACTTTCCACAAAGGTTCTCAGCTCTGGGAACAGGATTCATGTCCAAGATGCATTCTTTATCACTTCCATCTGCATGACCTTGGGCAGGTTGCTTCTGAACCTCAAGTCCCATGTGCACTGCAGGATCCACTGCACCTGCTCTCCCCCCGCCCCGCTCACTCAGCATGAGTCAGTGCACGTGCTGACTGTGTGTGTGTTCTCCCAGTGCTATCAAGACAGACCTGAAACTGGGTAATCTATAAAGAAAAGAGGTTTAATGGGCTCACAGGCCCATAGGCTGTCAGGATGCACGGCTGCAGAGGCCTCAGGAAACTTACCGTCATGACAGAAGGTGAACAGGAAGCCAAGGCACCTTCTCATGGCGGCAGGATAGAGTGAATGGAGAAAGGCCACACACTTTTGAACCATCAGATCTCTGGAGAACAGCAAGGAGAAAATCTGCTCCCATCCTCAGTCGCCTCCTACCAGGCCCCACCTCCAATAATGGCGATTACAATTCGACCTGAGATTTGGGCGGGGCCAAAAATCCAAACCATATGGGCCTGTAACCCCTAAGGCTGTCCAGCACTTCCTGAGGGCCTGCACACAGGGTTCCCTGCTGTCATCGGTGTTAGCTCATTTTATTCTCACAGCCTTCCAGATAGGGTTCCACTGTTAGCCTTGTTTTTCTTCATTAAAATCTCATTTTAAATATGTAGTAATTTCAACAATTCACATCGCACTTGTAATCCCAGCAAGCAGGCTGATGTGGGAGGACTGTTTGAGGCTAGCCTGGCCAACATAGTGAGATCTTGTTTTTAACAACAACAAAAAATATCAAAAAAATTTTTTCTTCCTCCAGAATATTTGTGAACTTGATTTAAAAAAAAAATTTTTTTTTTTAAAGACTGAGTTTCACTATGTTGGTCAGGCTAGTCTTGAACTCCCAACCTCAGGTGATCCACCCGCGTTGGCCTCCAAAGTGCTTGAATTACAAGCGTGAGCAACCACGTCCAGCCTCAAAAAATCAAAATTTTAAAGCTCCAAAAGGTATGCTCTGAAAAAGCCTTCCTCTGGTCTGGCATGGTGGCTCATGCCTATAATCCCAGCACTTTGGGAGGCTGAGGCAGGTAGATCACTTGAGTCTAGGAGTTTGAGACCAGCCTGGCCAACACGGTGAAACCCCCCCTCTACTAAAATTACAAAAATTAGCTAAGTGTGGTGGCAGGTGCCTATAATCCCAGCTACTCAGGAGGCTGGGGCACGAGAATTGCTTGAACCCAGATGGTAGTGGCTGCAGTGAGCCTAGATTCTGGCAAGGTACTCCATCCTGGGCAACAGAGTAAAACTGTCTCCAAAAATATAAAATACAATGCTGGGTGCGGTGGCTCACACCTGTAATCCCAGCACTTTGGGAGGCTGAGGCAGGAGGATCACAAGGTCGGGAGTTCAAGGCCAGACTAGCCAACATGGCAAAACTCCGTCTCTACTGAAAAAAACAAAAATTAGCTGGGCATGGTGGCTCATACCTGTAATCCCAGCTACTTGGGAGGCTGAGGCAGGAGAATTGCTTGAACTGGGACCCCGGAGGCGGAGGTTGCAGTGAGCTGAGATCACACCACTGCACTCCAGCCTCGGCTACAGAGCAAGACTCCATTTCAAAAAAAATAGTCTTCCTCCTTCCCTTTTTCCTTCCTCAGCCACCCAATTTTTCTTCCTGGAGGGAATTCCAAAGCCTATTTTATCCTTTCTGAGACGTTATGTTTTTTTTTTTTTTTTTTTCCATTTGTTAAATTGTTTTATATAGATGAGATTTCACCATACTGGTCAGGCTGATCTTGAACTGCTGACCTCACGATCTGCCTGCCTTGGCCTCCCAAAGTTCTGGGATTACAGGAATGAGCCACCATGCCCGGCAACGTATTATGTTTTATGTACGCAGAAGTAAATGTGTGTAAATGTTATGTCTGTCTCCTGCCTCCCCGATTGGTGGCACGCTGTACATGCATTCTGTACCTTGCCTTTTTTATTAACCACATACCCCATCCCTGTTATTTTAAATGAGAGGACTCTGAGGTTTGCAGGGCTTATGAAGCCTGGCTAATGAATGCAGGTCTCTTTGAATGCAAAGCCCGTGCCTCACTCTCCTAAGTGGGGAGGCTGTGACTGCGAGGGAGTGTCAGCTGGCCTGGGCCCCCTGGATGTGCCCATTCAGGGCCTCTCCTCAATGAGCCCTAGACAGCTCTGACTGCCCCATCTCCTGGTGCCAAGGGAGCTGGGAAAGGACCCACCAATGGTCCAGCCTGGCAGAGGGTTCGAGGACCTGGAGAAAAGAGGGCTTTGTTCCACAACCCCTGAAGGCTGGCAGGAGTTGGCCTGCCTGGCCATGCTGCCTTTCTCTTTACCCTCTATAAGAGCAAAAACATTTTCTCTTCCTGCCAAGACCTGATGGCAGCCTGGCGGGTCCTGTGGTGGCCCCTGCGAGGGCCGGCTCCCACGCCTCACCTCCTTTCGATGGCCTTGCTGGGGATGGGCAGCTGTAGTGGCCCCTGCCAAGGCCTCGGGGCTGGCCGCCCTGAGAATGTGCATCTGCTCCCACGTCTGGATCTCACTGCTGCACCGGGAAGGAACTCTCCGTGCCCACGCTTTGGGCCAACCGGCCTGGAGGGGATTGGCACAAGGGCTGGGGGCCAAGGAGAGCCAGCCAGCCTGAGCTAATGGGGAAGCAACCTTAGCAGTTAAGTGTGTAGTTATGCTTTTCCCTACAAAAAGCCTCGTGACCTCTCCTTCCTCAAGCTCCTCTCTTCAAAAACAGCTCAGCCTGAATCCCCTGGGAATCTGCAAGCAGCTTCCGGTGCTACGTGCTTGTGAGTGCTTGCTCTTCGGTGGAGGCCTGCTGGCTGGGCTGGAGGAGGGTGCCAGGAGCCAGGAGCCAGGAGCTGCCCAATGCTCACAGCTCTAGTGGCGTTTCTCCTCGGAGGAGCCAGTGCCCCAAGCCAGGATTTACTCTTTTTGCCCTCAGACCCCAAGCAAGGCGTCCAGCAGGTCCGTGCCTGAACAAACAGCCAATGGGGAGTGTCTTTGCCTCACCCTCCCAAATGTGAAATGGTCACAATAAGGAAAAATTTTTTTTTCCACGTGCTTCAAAATACTCTTTCATAATTGAGATCTTATCGCTTGTGTTGAGGCTCAGTATATACAGACATTTTAGTGTGTACAGCTCTTATCATACATACTGAAAATCTAAAAAGCCATGTACTGTAATTCTTTTTACAGTTATTCCAGTGGCTTGGCACCTTAATATTCGGAGACAGATTTTTCTTAAGAGGCTCTCAAGGCTGGGCGCAGTGGCTCACACCTGTAATCCCAGCACTTTGGGAGGTGGAGGTGGGTGGATCACCTGAGGACGGGAGTTTGACAACAGCCTGGCCAACATGGTGAAACCCCGTCTCTACAAAAATACAAAAAATAGCCAGGCATGATAGTGGATGCCTGTAATCCCCGCTACTCAGGAGAGTGAAGCCGGAGGCAGAGGTTGCAGTGAGCTGAGATCACTCCACCGCATTCAAGCCTGGGCAATAGAGTGAGACTCTGTTTAAAAAAACAGCAACAACAGAAACCAACTACATGGGAATAGAAGTAATTTAAAATGTTCAAGACATTTAATGCAGGACTATGACTCCATATTGCCATTTAGTATGCTTTATGTTATAGGATATGCAAACTAACCCCCTATCTATGGAAGGTTAAGCTGACATCCAAGACAGTTAAAGCCTCCCATAAGTCAGCAGCTCACACTGTTTTTCTAGTTGTATTAAGAAACAAGCAGCGAGTAGTTTCACTTTCTTAAAAAAGCATTTACACTTAAACAGGATGAGGTGCGATTCCCTTCTTAGAAATGTTTCTAGGCCGGCCATCGTGGCTCACACCTGTAATTCCAGCACTTTGAGAGGCCAAGGCAGGCGTATCTCTTAAGCTCAGGAGTTCAAGACCAGCCTGGGAGACCAAGTGAGACCCTGTCTCTACAAAAAGAAATGCAAAAACACAGCCAAGTGGAGTGACATGCACCTGTGGTCCCAGCTACTCAGGAGGCTGAGGTGGGAGGATGGCTGGACCCAGGCAAGCAGAGTGCACGAGCTGAGAGGGTGCCACTGCACTCCAGCCTGGGCATCACAGCCAGACCCCGTTTCAAAAAAAAAAAAAAAAATGTTTCTAGGGCTACTATTATTTTGTAAACTTGCATTTATAAAATAGTTGATAAAAATATTTCTCTCGATTGTACAGGAAGGGAGATGGGACTACTGATAAGACACGGTATGTGATTTAATCAAACCTGGCTTCTTTCTCTCCGGCTTCATCAGGGGGTGGTTTTAGTTTCTCTGTTTTCTGCAGGTAGGTCTTCCTTAGTCTCCTGGGTAGCCACTCAGTCCTGTTTTCTTGTTGGTCTTACCAAATGCCAGCTTGGCCGTAGAGACCCCCGCACAGGCGGCGCTAAAGGAACTGAGAGGGAGACACCCAGATAGAACAGCAAAGTGGGACTATTCGGGTGCCAACGACCTTCCGAGCTGAGAGCCTCAAAGACTGACAGCAGCCGGGGCTGGAGGCCCCGAGAAGACGCTGAGCCACGCATTTATGCTTCCTGAACAGGTGCTCGCTATGAACAAACAGGTGTTCAGTATTTTCTCAGAACGCAAAACACGTCAAGTAGGCAGCTGCTGCCTACTTCCAACTGATCACAAACAACCTAAGAAGTATTCTCCCCGAGGGAACCACGGGGTCAGGTAGCTTGAAGCATTGTTTTAACAGGTGCATGATGTTTATACATTGTCTTGCCACTTTGGAATGCCCCAGGTAGTTTTCTACTTGGGTGGGGAGGGCGTGGGGGGCACGGCTAGGTTTTCCTTGCCATCATTCTTCCTAGCGAACAATATATTTTATCATACACTCAGCATTGCTCAATATTCATGCACTCAGCATTTCTCAGCAACTCAACATTTCTCAACAGCTCCCCTTTCCCCTTTGGTTTGCACGTTTTCGTCTGAAGCTTTATCCTTCTCTTCTGCCTTTTTCAGCCTCGTTTACACTTTTGCAGGAGCAGGTTAGCTGACAACTGTGCCAACTTCCTCCCGGGCTCTTCCTTGGCAGCTGCTGCTGCGGAGCTGGCCTTCCTCTTCCTCTTGGGCAGTGAGGAGGGCATGTGCCTGGTGCTGCCAGCTGCGGAGGAGCTGGGCTGCCTGGCCACTCATAATGAAAAGATCTGATGAAGGTGAGGGTGCCCTGATGAAGCGGGGAGAGGAGCAGGCTGTAGCCAGTCTCCGCTGGGAGCAGCTTTGCTGGAAGAGCAGAAATAGAGGGGCCTGTTGGTGGCAGGTGGGGAGAGGAGAGAGCTTTGTGTGGCTGAGGTCCACACGCAACCCAGGTGTTACCAGAAAGAGGTCCTGATCCAGACCTCAAGAGAGTTCTTCGGTCTTGCCCAAGAAAGAATTCAGGGCGAGTTCATAAAGTGAAAGCAAGTTAATAAAGAAAGTAAAGGAATGAAGAATGGCTACTCCAGAGGCAGAGCACCCTGAGGGCTGCTGCTTGCCCATGTCTATGGTTTTTTTTGACACTATGCTAAACAAGGGGTGGATTGTTCATGCCTCCCCTTTTCAGACCAGGCATTTGTAAAGTGCCGTGGGACCAGTGGGAGTGTAGCCATGAGGACAGCCAGAGGTCACTCTTGTTGCCATCTTGGTTTGAATGGATTTTGGCCGTTTCTTTACTGTAAACTGTTTTATCAGCGAGGTCTTTATGACCTGTGTCTCGTACCGACCTCCCATCTCATCTGTGACTTAGAATGCCTAACTGTCTGCAACGCAACCCAATAGGTTTCAGCCTCATTTTACCCAGCTCCTATTCAAGATGGAGTTGCTCTGGTTCAAATGCCTCTGACACTGGGATGTGGGTCCCGAAATGTGGTACGGGGGGGGCTCCAGGACATCTTCAGCGTGGGCCTGTCCTGTGGGGGATGGCAAGGAGAGACATCAGTGTTTGGGATGTAGGGCCTGTACCCTGAGAATGGAGTGGCCTGATGCAGGTCACAGCCCACTCAAAGCACCTACCGAGGGTGGCCTTGTGGGAGCAACGCAGCCTGAATTCTTTCCTAGAGGTGCAGGGCTGAGAGAAAACGTTCTCTTTGCCATCTGAAGGTTCACTGAGAATCACTGACAAAAGGCAGACTAAGAGGCCAAAAAGCATACAAGCTTATTTGATCACAATTCTATGTGACGGAGGAGCCTTCTGAATGAAGACCCCAAAGACACAGGGAAGCTGTCCATTTTTATGCTTAGGTTCAGAAAAGTATGAGCCGTCCTGTAGAACTGTGATTGGACAAACTCCAGTGCCAACAGGCTGAGAGGGGAAACACAGCAAGGGCTGTGTGTATAGATTCTTCTGGGCTTCTCTGTGCGGCATTCCTTCCGAGTATGAGGCAAGACCCTCTCTGGAATGGGACTCTTGTGACCTACTGTCAAACAAGGTCAGTCAGATAATTTCTTTTTCTTTCCTTTTTTTTTTTTTAAAGACAGGGTGGTTCTGTTGCCCGGGCTGGAGTGCAATAGTGCGATCTTGACTCACTGTAGCTTCAACCTCCCAGACTCAGGTGATCCTTCCACCTCAGCCTCCCCTGTGGCTGGGACCACAGAGCAGGCACGACCGCATCTGGCTGACTTTTAAATTTTCTGTAGAGAGGAGGTTTCACCATGTTGCCTAGGCTTGTCTGGAACTCCTGGGCTCAAGCAATCCACCTGCCTCCACCTCAGTAAGTGCTGGGATTACAGGTATGAGACACTGCACCTGGCCTGGTCAGATGATTTGTGCAGAAAAAGGAAGGAAGGTAATGTTTTGGGGTTTGATGGCTGGCTTTGGTGAAAAGGGGTTCTGGTTTCTAAGATCAGTCTTGGGAAAGAGAGACTCTAGTTTCTGTGGTTAGGCCTTGGGGGCCAGAAACCGGAGGCAGGAGAAGATCAGAGAGAAACTTTTGCTTCTCAGGGTGATCTGAGGCCTCCAACTTGGAGGACCATCTTTTGAGCCCCAGTAGCAGCACAGGGCAAAATGATCACGATGCTTAGAGTGGGCAAAAGCAGGCTACGGGTCCTCCTGGGAAGTTCAGCACAGCACCTGTGCAGGAGCTCTCTGGAGTTACTGGAAAGCAAACAGGAGACTGTCACCCCAGGAGTGCAGGAACCAGGGCTCTGGGCGCTAACTCGGAATGGGGAGGGTGTTGGGAGACCCTCCTGATCCTCCCTCCCACACACATCCTTCAGGGAGTTCAGGCAGCAAGTGGGCACCCAGTGCTTCCTCATAAATAGTTTTCACTGGCGTGGGGTTTTGAGCATTTGGCTGACATCCCTGCCAGCTGAAAGGCATTAAATCTGCAGCCAGAAGGCCTAACGGAGAGACATTCAGCATGTGCTATGTGTGATTCCAGCCATCTGACCTGTCTCTGAGAGCCACTGTGTTTTTGTTGAGAGGGCACTGGGCACCTGAGCTTTGTTAGTACTGGATGAGCTTGTTCCCCATGGGACTTGGAGCTTCTCCTGGTCACTTTCATGTTCCATTGGCATTCAACACAGGCTTGCCAGGTACTACATGCTCAGTATGAGGATGGAAAATTTAATAAACCATTTGAAATTTTCCAGGGCCATTTTACAAGTATGAATCAACTGAGGCTTGTAAATAATTAGAGGGATCTGTCTGGTTTTCTGTAGGACACCCTACCTTTGTTCTTTCTCCTCCCACTCTGGAAAAAAGAAATTTTTAGCATGATAACGAGGCAGAGTCAGGTTAGGAGAGGTCACGAAGAACGTTTGTGTGCCTGCAGACTCTCACCTTGGTTAATCTGAAAGAGCCGAGCCCCCTAGAGTAGCTGAGTCCCCACCTCTGCCGACTACCCTAGGACGGTACCAGGAACAGAGCTCCAGAATCACACGTGGCAGCTGTCAGGGTGGCAACAGGTTTGCAGGGAGGGCAGAGAGGACAAAAATGGGAAAGAGGAATGCCGGAGAGAAAAAGGGATGGTGGGGTCTCATTCCCTTACAGAAAAATAAAAAGTAATGTTTTATACAACCTTATGAAATTGCTGATGACCAAGAAGATTTTGTTCCAGGTAAGGGATAATATCCACAATACCTTCTTGATTATTGCAATGTGGGGGTTAAGCTGCCAAGCATGTTGCTAATATTTTGAATGAACCCAGGAAATATCACCCCCCAAAATGCCTCATTGATATGCTGATCACTTCAAACTGAAGGCATCTGGGAAAACAGTGGGTACACAGAGGCTTTTCCTGAATTTCCCTTATCTGAGTAAAAGTAGATTATCCAGAAGGGAGCCAATTGTCATGAAAACCCTCCCTAGAAAGTTTTATCTATCGGGAAGATTAACATGTCACAGGACTCAAACCTAGGAGAGACTGGAGTTGACATTTCATCCAGACTGTGACCTCTTCTTCTGATGGTTCGTTCTTTTTCTGTCATAACCATTTGGATGTAGGCTGCCTACATACCTCACTTCCCTCTCCCCTGTGAAGAAGGCTGTACAGTCATGCAATGGCCGAGGATGTTTCATTTAATGACAGACCACATGTCAAATGGGGGCCCCATGAGATTAAAACAGAGCTAAATTTTTTTCTTTTTTTGAGACAGGGTCTCACTCTTGCCCAGGTTGCAGTGCAGGGGCATGATTCACGGCTCACTGCAGCCTCGACCTCCTAGGCTCAACCAATCCTCCTGCCTTAGCCTCTGAGTAGCTAGGACTATAGGTGCATGCCATCATACCTGGCTAATTTTTTTATTTTTTTTGTAGAGGCAGGGGTTTCACCACGTTGCCCAAGCTGGTATCGAACTCCTGGCCTCAAGTGTCCTCCCAGCTTGGCCTCCCAAAGTGCTGGGATTACAGGCGTGAGGCTGCCTTACCTGGCTAAGCTGAAAAAATTTTATCACCTAGTGACATCCTAGCCTTGGTAATGTCATAGTGTGACATACTATCTTTTCTGTGTTTAGACGTGTTTAGATGCGCAAATACTTACCATTGCGTTGCAGTTGCCTACAGTGTTCATTCAGTGCAGTAACATGCAGTAAGGTTTATAGCCCAGGAGTAATAGGCTACACCTATATCCTAGGTGTGTAGTAGGCTATGCCAGCTAGGTTTGTGTAAAAGCACTCTATGATGTTCTCACAATGACGAAATTGCCTAATGATGCATTTCACAAACATATCCCAGTCCTTAGGCAGTGAAGATTGGAGAACTTCATTGGGTTACTGGGTACCCACTTTTCTGTGATGCCTCTGGGGGGTCAGAAAACAATAGCCCAAAAAGAAGGCCTCAGAGGCAGCTGTCTCTGACCTTCAAATCTCCTGTGTCTAGACTCATTCTCTCCAGAGGCTAGCCATACAAACTAGAATCGCTCTTTCCCAAGGGAGGTCATGAAAACCAGAGAACCCCTTTTCCCCAAAGCCAACCATAAAACCTAAAAATATTGCTGGGTGCAGGGGCTCACACCTGTAATCTCAGCACTTTGGGAGGCTGAGGCAGGCAGATCATGAGGTCAGGAGTTCGAGATCACCCTGGCTAATATGGTGAAACCCTGTCTCTAATAAAAATACAAAAATTAGCCAGGCATGGTGGCACACCCCTGTAGTCCCAGCTACTTGAGAGACTGAGGCAGGAGAATCACTTGAACCCAGGAGGCAGAGGTTGCTGTGAGCCGAGATCATGCCACTGCATTCCAGCCTGGGCGACCGAGCGAGACTCTGTCTCAAAAAAACAACCCCACCAAAAACTCAAAAATAATACTAACTCCTCCGCCACCCCAGCCTTTCTTTTTTTTTTTTTTTTGAGACAGAGTCTCACATTGTCGCCCAGGCTAGAGTGCAATGGCACAATCTCAGCTCACTGCAACCTCTGCCTCCTGGGTGTAAGGGATTCTCCTCCTCAGCCTCTCAAGTAGCTGGGATTACAGGCGCCTGCCTCCACGCCCAGCTGATTTCTGTGTAAAAACTGGCTGTAAAAAAATTGACTTCTTATCTCACCTATCTTGCAGATCATAAGACCTCTATTCCAGAGAGCATCTTGCCCCATACCCAGAAGGAAGAAATGCTGCACAGAGGCACTAAGAAGAATTTACACAGAGTGCTTGCTGGGTTTCCCCGCTGTCTACTAGCGCTCCATCATACTCTTCTGACCAATCACGTTTCTGCACGACTGTCCCTATCGTGTGGAACCTAAGCATAAAAATGGACAGTTCTCTTGCATCCTTGGACTTTCTGAAGGTTCTCGTATTACATACAACCAGAATCAAATAAATTTAGGTACCTTTTCTTCTATTCATCCACCATTGGTCAGGTAACATTCCAATGACCCTTCAGAGGCGAAGGGGAAGTTTTCCCTTTGTCCCTATATTGGGAGCACGTCTGCGAGGAGTTCTCGACCTGCAAGAGGATTCCAACCCGGATAGGGGGGTGCGCGGAAGACAAAGAATGACAGAAAGCGGGGTCTGGAGAGTGGAGAAGCTGATGCTTCACCAACAACTTTATTCATGCTCAGGGTCAGTTTATATACCTTTCTTAGGTATGTGCCTACAAAGGGGAACATAAAGTCTTAAAGTAGAAAAACAAGTTACAACACCGCAGAATAAGGACAATGGAAGGGTCAGCTTACACAATCCACCAGAGTAGGTGGTCACACTATCTCATCAGAGGGTAAGTCGTTTATCTTCTGGAAAAGTCAGCAAAGTCGTAACCATGTCTTTGTAGAAAACTCAGTTATCGTACACAATGCATCTGTGACTGCATGACCATCTAGTAATCGCCCACAAGGTTTATCTTTAACCTAAGTCTCTTTCTGTTCCTGCTTTCCCATAGCTCAACTTCCCTCAACTGGAGACACTGTGTCTGGGCTTAAGCCCTCCGTATTGTGAAGCCCAATTTACAGGGGGGCCTCACACGGGAGTGTTCCCCACACCCCTACACACCACTACCTACTCCCATGCCAGTAAACTTGTATGCTTTGTTTCCTGTTAACCTGTCTATTGCCAGTTTTTTGTTTGTTTTTGTCTCTTCCTAGCAGACAAAGACTGGAACCAGTAGTTTCGTCAGTGGAAGAAAACTAGTGAATTGAAAGATCTGATCCCTACAGTAGTGGAAATTCAGGAGATCCAAGGGCCCAGGGACTGGAGCAAAGAAGTAGGACATTGAGTGAAGTAGCTGGTGGAACAGTCCTCTTTGAAAGGGAGGCTGGGTCTAGTTTAAACCAGAGCTTAAGAACATGATGCTTCTGTAATGTTTATTGAGCACCTAGTGTAAGCCAGGCGCTGTGATCACAAAGAAGGAAAAGACTGAAATTTCTCTTGAGGAATTAATGGTCTTGGGGAACAGGAAAGATATGGGAACAAAACATTTTAACTCCTTTTATAAACCTAGGCTTGTGCAAGTTACAACTACAATCGACCCTTTGTATCCACAAGTTCTATCTCCTTGTATTCAGCCAGCTGTGGATTGAAAATATTTTGGGAAAAAAATACAATAAAAAATCATACACATTTTAAAATACATTATAACAAGCTGGGCGTAGTGGCTCACACCTGCAATCACACAGCACTTTGGGAGGCTTTGTCAGGTAGATCACCTGAGGTCAGGAGTTTGCAGGAGTTAGAGACAAGCCTGGTCAATATGTTGAAACCCTTTATCTACAAAAACACAAAAATTAGCTGGCCATGATGGCAGGTTCATGTAATCTCAGCTACTTGGGAGGCTGAGGCTGGAAAATTGCTTGAATGCAGGAGGCGGAGGTTGTAGTGAGCTGAGATAGCACCATTGCACTCCGGCTTGGGCAACTGAGCAAGACTCCGACTCAAAAAAAAAAAAAAAAGTCAATATAACAAGTATTTATATGGCACTTACATTGCATTAGGCATTATAAACAATCTAGTGATGATTTAAAGTATAGGGGCTGAGCACAGTGGCTCACACTTATAATCTTAGCACTTTGGGAGGCTGAGGTAGGAGGATTGCTTGAGCTCAGAAGTTTAAGACCAGTCTGGGCAGCATGGTAAGACCCAGTCTCTATAAAAAATTTTAAAAAATTAGTCGATATGATGATGTGAGCCTATGGTCCCGGCTACTTCGGAGGCTGAGGTGGGAGGACTGCTTGACCTTGGGAGGTTGAGGCTGCAGTGGATTGTAATCATGCCACTGCACCTCCGCCTGGGCAAGAGAGGGAGAACCTGTTTCAAAAAAAGAAAAGAAAAAAAAAAAAAAGAGAAGACTCTGATAGTCATCATTTAATATTATTTCCTTGTTAATCATTTTTATAGCCTGTAAAGTTCAAGTGTTTAAGTAAGAACATTAAGGTTTAATAATTTTTTTTTTGCCAATAGCTCAGGATTTAGCTGTTTTCATTAAACCAACAAGATTAAATACCTTATTTATACAAATTTATACAAAGATAGTAACCCTCATGCCAAATGTTGACACCTTATAATTTTTGTTTTTTTGGAGATGGAGTTTCACTCTTGTTGCCCAGGCTGGAGTGCAATGGCGCGATCTCAGCTCACAGTAACCTCCGCCTCCCAGGTTCAGCCTATGATGGGAATTAGGAGTCAGACATGCCCCATTATACCCTCCTTTCATTGAAATTCAGGCACAGCTGACCAATATTAATATCAACACAGACCTTAAGACTGATAAAACAGTCTGACAAGAACACTCTTAAAGTCTAATAAGAAACATTTACACTCTATTCATTCTGAATCCTCCTACCTGAGGCTTCATCTGCATAATAAGAACCTTAATCTCCACAACCCCTTATCTCAACCCAGACACTCCCTTCTATTGATTCCAGGTCTTTAGATAAACGCTTCCAACCAATCGCCAATCAGAAAGTTTTTGAATCTACTTATCACCGGGAAGCCCCCACTCGAGTTGTCTGGCCTTTCTGGACTGAACCAACGTACATCTTACATGTATTGATTAATACCTTCAGCCTTCCTAAATTGGGTAAAACCAAGCTGTAGCTGGATGACCTTGGGCACATGTTGTCAAGACCTGAGGCTGGGTCACAGGCACGTCCTTAACTGGCAAAATAAAGTTCTGAATTGAGACCTGTCTCAGATACTTTTGGTTTACAGATCTGAGAGGAACTTGTCTATTTAAACTCGTGGAGTTCCATAAGGAAAAACAGATTTCTCCCAAAAAGAAACCTGGCACCTTCTCTGTTTACTTATAGAAATCCTAGGCTCTTAGGAACTATTTATGTCCCTCACGCAGCAGAGAGGAAGAGACAAGCAGAAATAAATGAATAAAACAGAATTCAGTGGATCGAGAAGAAAACAACCTTTTTCTCAAAAAACAAGATCCTAGGAGAGAAAAGTATGTCTATAAGCTTATATATATATATATAATCCATATATGCTTGCATATATATGCTTATGTGTGTGTTTATGTATATCTTAGATATAAGCTTTTAAGCTGACTTTTAACCATTGAGCTCTTAAAACATCCTTGAAATCTCTTATTATCATATTTTTGCTGGGACAAACTACTGATATTTTGGAAGTAACACAAATATCAAACTAGAAAGGACTTGGCTTAGAATCCAAACCCAGGCTGGTCACCATGTAAACATCAACAGGCAGAATCGTAGCTCCTGACCTACAGCCTGGGACAGCTGCCCGGCTCTTTCAGTTTGGGGTTGGCTAGTGGCCTTGTGACGTAAAGGAAACTCTTTAGATAGTCAAAATGCTTCTTTCCTTCTTTCTTTTCTTTCCCACTTGTTTTTTTTTCTGTTTCCTTTTTTTTCAGCCGCAGGGATTTCACCAGTTCAGAGAACTTGTTCTCCATCATCTGGAACTTTCTTTTGGATTTGACCAAGTCAAGTAGAGCTGGTCAAACCCAACGGGAAAAAGATGGGAACAACAACAAAAACGGAAACAGAAAGAAACCAACGAACAAAAGTAAGCTCAGCAAAGCAAACACTTGCCCAGTCGTGTGATTGCTCAGCGCTCTAATGGGAAGGTGAGATTAAGACCAGCTGGCTGTTCATCTTAACTTTTAGTCATTAAAAAGACTTTCCTAGAGAAAGCGCCATTCAGCTACTTACCTAAGAATGGGGGTGCTGAAGACTGCTCCCTACCATCCTAGAAGCAGCAGAAGACTCCAGCTCGCCTTCCCTGTTGGAGTGAGCTGAGACTCCCAGAAAGCTAAAACTAACTCTTTCTCAGACTAAAAGCCGTTCAGGCTTTATATTAGCTTCCTGAGCCGGACAGATTCCATCTCAGCTTCTTCATTTTAGTTATTTTCCCACCGTTACGTGTGTAACTAGAGTATGTAGCTGGGGCAGGCTGACCCTGGGCACCTCCAGGAATGCGTTTGTTGATAAGGGGCCGAGTTAAGTGGTACCAGCAGAGCCTGGGAATGCAGGTGCTGTCGAGCGCCCAGAGCCCCCGTCATCTATAAGCTGTATGTCTCTCATGACAGCGTTACCCCTCGCACCTGGCACTGTTTTCTTTCTCATGTACCAGTTTACCTTTTAACTTTTTTCCTTACTCTGCTTTTGTGAAAAATTTGCATCAGCTAGGTTACCCCTCCCCTTCAAAACTACAGTATAAAAGACCACCTAACTCTTTCTTAGGGGCCGAGAGGATTTGGGGCGTTAGTATAATAATCTCGGTCGCCGGCATAATAAAGGACTCACAATTCAATCAGAGTGTGGCGCATTCCTTGACTCGCTCGGGTACAACACCATCATCATGGAAGCAAGAAAACTCCAGAAGAGGAGACATGCAGCAAAATAAATCTTTTTTTTTTTCGAGACAGGATCTTGCTCTGTATCACAGGCTGGAGCGTGTGGTGGTGTGATCTCAGTTCACTGCAACCTCCACCTCCCAGGTTCAAGTGATTCTCCTGCCTCAGCCTCCCAAGTAGCTGGGATTACAGGCACCTGCCAGCACGCCCAGCTAATTTTTTGTATTTTTAAGTAGAGATGGGGGTTTCACTGTGTTGGTCAGGCTAGTCTCGAACTCTGACCTCAGGCGATCCACCCTCCTCGGCCTCCCAAAGTGCTGGGATTACAGGCGTGAGCCACCTTGCTCTGCCTAAGGACATGTTTTTAATCTTGGCAAAATAAACTTCTAAATTGATTGAGACCCATCTCAGATACTTTTTGGTTACAGGGAGAACATCCTCGCCGAGCTGAGTGGGGAAAACAGGTGCTGCCTTCGCCTTGTGTCTGCCCCCATGGGAACACCCCCATTTCCACAGTCTGGGCTGCCGTTTTGCGGCTGGTGGTTTTCACATCTCTCTGTAGGGATCAACTCACTACTGGGAGCTTTATTTCCAACTGCCTAGATGGCTTAAGCACCTCAACTTTACATGCCCAAATGCTAAGATCAAGGGAAGAATGAACTTCCCCCTATTTCCCACCTCCCAATAGTGGCAAAGATGAGCCGGCCCCACCCACTAGCCCGTGAATGCGATTGTGTCCTTACAAGTGGTAATTTAAAAGCTTCTGCCGTTTCTTTGTGTGCATAGCTGACAGCAGCCTTTAGGAAGTCTTGGCTCAGCCTGGGACCCTTTCTTGTTCCTGGCAGGCCCTGGGGCGAATGAAGTATTAGCTGAGGATGAGAGATGTTGCCTTACAAACTAAAGAGCTCTTACAAACGTTTTCCTTTCCTTGCTTTTACTTTTTTCTTTTTTTAAAATTTTTTCCTTTTTCCTTTCCTTTTTAAGGTTGAAGTGGAACTATCTCTGAGAAGGAAAGTGTGCCCATTGGAAATATGTGGGTGTCTGATTCAGCAAATATGAGCTGGATTATCAGAAAAATGAAGAGGCTTTTCTGCAACTCACTTTGCTTGTGAGATTTGAAGGGGTCTGGGCTTGATACACCGAAGCGCATGTGACCAAATGCCACCACATTCCCTGGCAGGAGCCCCCTAGGCATTAATCTAGATTCTAGATTCTAGACTTCGACTTGAGGCTGTACTGGAAAAGGAATGAATCTGACTCAAGACCCACGCCTCAGACAGTTCCTCTTCCAAGGTTAGGGAGCACTTGGAGAGTAAGGACAGGAGGGGAGCAAGGCTATGGACTAGAACACCCGAAGGGCCCCATGAGAAGGGTGTATTGTTTGAGGATAAAGAAGTTGGCAGTTCTAGGCGAGGGTCTCAGGGGCTCCAGGCCCTGTTGGAACTGGAGGGTAACACAATATTCAGTACAAATGCTGCTGGGAAGAAAAACTTTTCCTCTACCCTCTTAGGTTTAATACCTGGGGACATGCAAATTAAACTAACAAAAGAACAATTAGCAAGAGAAGAGTTGATTCATGCTTGCAATGGACACACAGGCTTCTTTCTGCAGCTGTTGAATTTCAGGTGTCTTCAGTTCAAAATAATCTTACACACTAGGGTTCCAAGTTATTCCCCATTTATTGAGCAGTTGCTCAATAAATGTTTTTAATGAATTAATGAATGAACACAGTAGGAGTTAGGTAGGAAGGCTGTTGTTTAATGGCCAAGCATGTGGCCCAGGGGTTTGGACAGCAGATGAAGTCTAATTTCCCCATTTAGTGTGTGTGTATGTGTTGGGGTGGGAGGTTGTCCCATACAGCCATGCTGGACCCCACTGGACTCAGTGATATATCTGAAAACTGGCAGAGGCTGGATCAACCAACGCTTTCCCTTGTAGACTCTGTCATTCGACATCTGCTAGGACTCAGGTGTTGAGCTCTAAAAGGCTTTGAGGCCACAGCTATAGAGCCGTAGGTTTGCTGCAAGGAGTGAGAAATTTGAAGTTGCTTTTCAGTTCATGGACATGGTTGACTTTTTCTTGAATAAAATGGGAAAATAAATGTCAGACAAGTTCTCCTGGAGCTGCTGGCTTGAAAAGGGGAACAGTGGGTGGGAGAAAGAGGACACTCAGTTCCTAAACAGGTCAAGTATCTTTGCATTGAAAAGCCCCCCATGCTGGGCCAGTCACAGTGGCTCATGACTGTAATCCCAGCACTTTGGGAGGCCGAGGCAGGTGGATCACCTGAGGTCAGGAGTTTGAGATCAGGCTGGCCAACATGGTGAAATCCCATCTTTACTAAAAATATAAAAATTAGCTTGGCGTGGGGGTGGGTGCTTGTAATCCCAGCTACTCAAGAGGCCAAGGCCGGAGAATCGCTTGAACCCAGGAGGTGGAGGTTGCAGTGAGCCAAGATCACACCACTGCACCCCAGCCTGGGTCACAGAGCAAGACTACATCTCAAAGGAAAAAAAAAGCCCCCATGGCTCTTAAAGAGAGGCGTTTCCAGCTGAGGGATGAAGAAGGAGGGAGGTAGTGCAGTGGCTGTGTGTTGGTGGGGATTAGCCAGTGCAAATCCTCCTGGACTGGTGGTTCACCGCCCGCCCCTCAACCCTGCCCATCCTGGGTCTCTTGCTCTTGGGTTTGATTTGTGACAAAGAACTTGATGTTCTTCCGGAAATGGCCTTACTGTGGACTCGGCCATGAGATGAGTTGTCCAGATGTCCAGCTGACCCAGTTAGAAAGGTTTTGAGCAGAGTCCTGTAAAAATAGATTTTTACTAATGCATTTCTTCCATGTCCTTATTCTGCAACTAAATACCCAATTCAGGCCTGAGTGTGTTCCTTTTCCACAGGAGATTTGGGCTTCTTGAACTCTTCTGGGCCAATCGATGCCACTGATTATCTGGGAAAGAGGAAAGGAAAAGACCTCGAATCAATGAAATAAATGTGTCTGAGCAACAGCGCAGTGGAGGTCATCATCCAGATAAGATGTGAAACTGGGGCTCAAATCTGAGTCCCAGACTCTAAATCTTTCTGTACAACAGCCAGCTGCCTGTCTCCAAATAGCAGACAGACACAGTGGGTGGGAAGACATATCAAGGCACCACCCAGCCGTGCATAGGAGAACATTGACTGGTTCCAGGTGTCAGGGCTGCAGGATTTCAAAGAAGAAAACGAGTCAAATTGGAAGGAGCAGCCAGAGGAATTCGGTGGAGGACAGAAGTCAACAGAAACCCAATGGAACTTTGGAAATGACATCAAGGAACCTCAGAATTTGACCCACCCATTTGGTTTTAGTGAGAAAACAGGTTTACATGTTTAAACTGAAGGCATATTTATTCCCCAGCACTGGCCTCTGGCTCTTGGCCTCTGGATAGAAACAAAAGGGGCTTGTTTGGTCCCTGGACTGGGATGTTTGCTCACAGATTGTGATGTGCGCTCAGAGCGTCTGGTTTAGGATACAGGGGTGTGCATCTGGAGGGTGTGAGTGTGGGGCTTTGGTCCTGTTCTGGTCAAGCTCTGCGATGCTGGAAAGTGGAGGAGGAAGAGCTGGCCTGGAGAACCTCTTCCCTCCTTTCCACATTGATGGAGTTAGGCAGCGTTGACAAATACTTGTAAGCCGTCACCTTAGAGAAAGTGTCGCTTGGTCTCATGATCCCTCTCACTGTCCTGACACATACGCCTTTTGCTTAAATTCCTCCCATCACAGGGAGTCACCGCCGCCAAGGGCAGTCCACCCCTCTTTGGAGAGCTCTTCCTGTCCAGTATACATCTGCTGTTCTGTCGTCTCCACACTCTGCTTCTAGTTCTTCCATGAGGGACAGTCATTCTATTCATTCAACAAATATCTTAAAGGTACTTCCGTCATGCGGGGCCCCACACCCAGTCCTGGAGATAAGGAGCTCACCTGGCAAGGATAGACAGGTAACAGGCAACTTATTTCCATATGAGCATCATCCACTTAGTTTTTCAGGCCAGAACCTGGGTAGCATCCTTGATTCCTGTGCACCTAACCCCACACATCCTACCCACCAGCAAGTCTTGTTGGTTCTATTTCCAGAATGCGTAGAGTATTCTTCCTCTTTCTTCCAACTCCACTCCTTGACTCCTGGCCCGAGCAACCCTTGTTTGTCTTCTGCGCCACTGTGCTAGCTTCCTAACTGGCTTTTGGGTGTCTCTCCTGTCTCTGTAGAACCCATTCTTCACATAGCAGCCAGACCATCTTTTTAAAATATTGGCACTTACTGGGTGTGGTGGCTCATGCCTGTAATCCAAGCACTTTGGAGGCCAAGATGGGTGGATCACCTGAGGTAGGGAGTTCAAGACCAGCCTGACCAACATGGTGAAACCCTGTCTTTAAAAAAAAAAGAAAAATATTGGCACTCTCCTCCTTAAAGTCCTTTAATAGAATTTTTAAAAATGTAAACTTTGGGCGGGGCATGTGGTGGCTCACGCTTGTAATCCCAGCACTTTGGGAGGCCAAGGTGTGCAGAACACAAGGTCACGAGACCAGTCTGACCAACATGGTAAAACCACGTCTCTACTAAAAACATAAAAATCAGCTGGGCATGGTGGTGCGTGCCTGTAATCCCAGCTACTCAGGAGGCTGAGGCAGGAGAATCACTTGAAGCCTGGAGGTGGCGATTGCAGTGAACTGAGATCGTGCCACTGCACTCAAGCCTGGGCAGCAGAGTGAGACTCCATCTCAAAAAAAAAAAAAAGAAAAAGTAAACTGTAATTTGTATGCAGTGCAACATATCTTTAAAACATTACACAAATCACCGGGAGCGGTGGCGCATACCTATAGTCCCAGCTACTCGGGAGGCTAAGGTGGGAGAATCGCTTGAGCCCAGGAGTTCTGGGCTATAGTGCACTATGCTGATTGGGTGTCCGCATTAAGTTCGGCATCAATATGGTGACCTCCCGGGGGCAGGGGACCACCAGGTTGCCTAAGGAGAGGTGAACCGGCCCAGGTCGGAAACGGAGCAGGTCAAAACTCACATTCTGATCAGTAGTGGGATTGCGCCTGTGAATAGCCACTGCACTCCAGCCTGGGCAACATAGCGAGACCCCGTCTCTAAAAAAAAAACATTACACAAATCATAAGTGCACACCTTGGTGAACACCAAGAACCAGAGCCAGAACGTTTCTGACCCCCCAGAAACCCCCCCTTGTACTTCTATGACACCAATTTTCCACCAAGATTAACCACTATTTTGACTTCTAAACCATGGATTACTCTTGCCTGCCCTCTGACCTTTGTACACATGGAACCACTGAACATGTCCTCTTTCGTGTCTTGTTTCTTTTGCTCAACATTCTGTTTATAGAGTTAATGGTAAACAGCATGGATTTAATTGTATGTGCAAGGCAAAAACAAAACAAAACCAAAAAACCACACATAAAATCCACTGGAGGGGTACAAACATTTTGGAACACTGGCAGAATCTACACAGCGGAGTATGCATGCGCCTTGTGATTCAGCAATTCCTAGGTAACTACCCAACAGAGATGCAGGCATATGTTCACCAAAAGACACGTGCAAGAATGCTGCAGGCCTAGGCTAGAAACCACCAGGTAGGCATTATTATTACTCCATGTTACAGATTAGGAAACTCAGGCTCAGAGAGAGATTGAGGAACTTGCCTAAGATCACCTGCTTGGTATATGGCAGAACCAGCCTTCAAACTCAGGTTGACAAAGTCATGCCACGGCTGGCCCTTGTCCGATGCCATGCCTCTTGGGTTCTACTCCCCTCCCCTCTTGTCAGTCCAGTATGCTGACCCTCATTCTCTTGGTCAGTCAGCCAGGCTTGTGCCTTTTAAAAAAAAATAAAGATGGGGTTTCACCATGATGGCCAGGCTGGTCTTGAACTCCTGACCTCAGGTGATCCACCCACCTCAGCCTCCCAAAGTGCTAGGATTACAGGCATGAGCCACTGTGCCCGGCCTCTTTTTTTTTTTAATTAAAAAGATGGGGTTTCACCATGTTGGCCAGGCTGGTCTCGAACTTCTGACCTCATGTGATCCGCCCACCTTGGCCTCCCAAAGTGCTGGGATTACAGGCGTGAGCCACCACACCCAGCCGAGGCTTGTGCCTTACTGAAGACATTTCTTAAAAAATAAAATTTAAATTTTAGAATAGTTTTATATTTGTAGAAAACTTGCAGAAATAGTTCAGAGAGTCCCTGTGTACCCTCCATCCAATTTCCCGCATTGTTAACATCTTATATTACTATGCAACTTCTGTCATAAGTAAGAAATCAATGTTGCCAGGCGTGGTGGCTTACATCTGTAATCCAAGCACTTTGGGAGGCCGAGGTGGGCAGATCACTTGAGGTTGGGAGTTTGAGACCAGCCTGACCAACATGGAGAAACCCCATTTCTACTAAACATACAAAAAATTAGCCGAATGTGGTGGCACATGCCTGTAATCCCAGCCACTTGGGAGATGGAGGCAGGAGCATCGCTTGAACCCGGGAGGCAGAGGTTGTGGTGAGCCAAGATTGCACCATTGCACTCCAGCATGGGGAACAAGAACGAAACTCCCTCTCAAAAAAAAAAAAAAAAAATCAATGTTGGTACAGTTGGACCATCCCTAATTGAAAAATCTAAGATCTGAAATACTCCAAAACCCAAAATTTTTGAACACCAACATGATGCCCAAAGTGGAAAATTCCAGACGTAAGTACTTAACATAAACTTTCTTTCATGTACAAAATTATTTAAAATATTGTATAAAATTACTTTCAGGCTATGTGTATACGGTATATACAAAACATGCATACATTTTGTTTACATGGAACAAATCATCATATAATTTGCACTTATACTTGGGTCCCATCCCTCAGATATCTCATTGTGTATATGCGTATTATGCAAATATTCCAAAATCCAAAACACTTCTGGTCCCACAGGAATTTTGGATGAGATATTCGATCTGATCATTACTATTTATTTATTTATTTGAGATGGGGTCTTGCTCTGTTGCCCAGGCTGGAGTGCAGTGGCACAATCTCGGCTCACTGCAACTTCCGCCTCAGCCTCCCAAGTAGCTGGGACTACAGGCAAGCACCACCACGCTGTGCTAATTGTTGTATTTTTGTTAGAGACGGGTTTCGCCATGTTGGCCAGGCTGTTCTCAAACTCCTGACCTCAGGCAATCCACCTGCCTCAGCCTCCCAAAGTGCTGGGATTACAGGTGTGAGCCACCACGCCCAGCCCATATGTATATTTAGAGATGGGGTCTTGCCATGTTCTCCAGGTCGGAGTGCAGTGGCTGTTCACAGGCGTCATCCCATTACTGATCAGCACAGGAGTTTTGACTTGCTCCGTTTCTGACCTTGGCTGGTTCACCCCTCCTTGGGCAACCTGGTGGTCCCCCACTCCCAGAAGGTCATCATACTGATCCCGACCTTAGTGCGGACACCCTATGGGCAGAGTGCTCTACGAGCCAGAACTCCTGGGCTCAAATGATCCTTTTTCCTCAGCCTGCTGGGTAACTGGGACTACAGGCACGTGACACTGTGCCCGACCTGTTCATTATTATTAACTAACCTCCATATTTTACTCAAATTTCACTAGCTTTTCCACTAATGTCCTTCCGTTCCAGGATGGCATCCATAATATCACATCACATTTAGTCGTCATGTCTCAGTCTCTCCTGACCTGTGACAATTTCTCAAACTGGCTTTGTTTTTGATGACCTTGACAGTTTCAAGGAGTACTGGTCTAGTGTTTCATAGAATGTCCCTCCATTTGGGTTTGTCTGATGTTTTTCTAATGGTTGGACTGTTTTGGATTCTTGAGAGGAAAGTCATGAAGGTGAAGTGTCATCCTCTTCACATCATATTGTTACCAGAAAAGGGTCCTAATCCAAGCCCAAGAGAGGGTTCTTGGGCCTCACACAAGAATGAATTCAGGGCGAGTCCATACAGTAAAGTGAAAGCAAGTTTATTAGAAAAGTAAAGGAATAGCCGGGCGAGGTGGCTCATGCCTGTAATTCCAGCACTTTGGGAGGCGGATCATGAGGTCAGGAGTTTGAGACCAGCCTGATCAACATGGTGAAACCCTGCCTCTACTAACTCCAGCCTGGGTGACAGAGCGAGACTCTGTCTCAAAAAAAAAAGAAAAAAAAAAGGGGGAATACAGAATGGCTATACCATAGGCAGAGCAGCACCCTGGGCTGCTCAGCCCATTATTCTTAGTTATACTTGATTATATGGTAAACAATGGGTGGATTTTTCATGAGTTTTCTGGGAAAAAGGGGTGTGTAATTCCTGGACCTGAGCAGTCCTCCCCTTTTTAGACTATTTAGGGGTCTGATGTTGCCATGGCATTTGTAAACTGTCATGGCGCAGGTGGGAGTGTCTCGTAGTATGCTGATGTATTGCAATTAGCATATAATGAGCAGTGAGGACCACCAGCGGTCACTTTCCTTGCCGTCTTGGTTTTGGTGGGTTTTGGCTGGCTTCTTTACCACATGCTGTTATATCACCAGGTCTTTGTCACCTGTACTTTGCGCCAACCTATCCTATCCTGTGACTAAGAATGCCTAACCTCCTGGGAAGGCAGCTAGCAGGTCTCAGCCTTATTTTACCCAGCTCCTATTCAAGATGGACTCACTCTGGTTCAAATGTCTCTGACAGTATTGGGGTAAATGACATCAACAGGCCTTATCCCTGATGTCGTTAACCTTGATCATCTGGCTTAGAAAGTAGCTATTTTTTTCTGAAACGTTTCCCCACTAAAAACTTCCTCCCTCTGTCACCCTCTACCCACCCTTCCTTCCTTCCTTTCTTTCTTTTCTTTATTTCTTTTTCTCTTTCTTTCTTTCTCTCTTTCTCTCCCTTTCTTTCTTCCCCCCTCCCTCTCTTCCTTCCTTCCCTCCCTCCCTCTCCCCTTTCTTCCTCCCTCCCTCTCGCTCTCTCTTTCTTTCTTCTTTCAACAGGTTCTTGCTCTGTTGCTCAGGCTGGGGTGCAGTGGCGTGAATACTGCTCACTGTACCCTTGACCTCCAGGATCTCAAGTGATCCTCCTATATCAGCCTCCTGAATAGCTGAGACCACAGGTGCATGCCACCATGCCCAGCTAATTTTTTTTTTTTTTTGTAGAGACAGGATTTTGCCATGTTGCCCAAGTTGGGCTTGAACTTCTGGGCTCAAGCTTTCCCCCTGCCTAGGCCTCCCAAAGCACTGGAATTACAGGCATGAGCCACTGCACCCAGCCACCTGCCTTTCGTATACTGTACTCTTTGGAAGCAAGGAACTAAGTTCAGCTCATACTCTAAGCAAGTGGGATGGTGTCCAGCTCCAAGAGCTTTAGTGGAATAAAATAACAGTACAATTATCTTTTTTAAAAATTATTTTGGCCAGGCATGGTGGCTCACACCTGTAATCCAAGCACTTTGGAGGCCAAGGCGGGTGGATCACCTGAGGTAGGGAGTTCAAGACCAGCCTGACCAACATGGTGAAACTCCGTCTTTAAAAAAAAAAAATTATTTTTTTGCCATCATAAAAACCTATACAATTTACCTTTTTAAGCATTTTTAAAGTGCAGTACACAGTTCAGTAGTTAAGTATATTTACAATATACCTGTGAAGCAAACCTCCAGAACGTTTTCATCTTGCAGAACTGAAACTTGATGCGCATTAAACAGCAGCTCTCCTCTTCCCCCTTCTTCCAGCCCCTGGAAGCCACCTTTCCATGTTTGATTTCTATAAATTTCACTACTTTAGATACCAAATGTAAGTAAAATCATGGAATCATACGTCTTTTTTTTTTGACTCAATTCTCTTTTGATGTTTGTTTTTACATAGAGGTATTTTTCCATAGGTGTGCTGTTGATGAATTTGGAGAATTTAGACAGGCCTCTACTCAGTCAGTTTACATTCTCCTACGTGCAAATTTCCACATTCTTTTCAGTTTTTATAGCTATACCACGGTCTGTCATTGCAAGTTTATTCAGCTCTCCACCTCGGGGTGTTTTAGACTGTTATCAGATTTTCAAAACCATAAACAGTGGTTTATGTGCATCTTTCTTTTTTCTTTTCTTCTTCTTTTTTTTTTTGTTTGAGGTGGAGTCTCGCTCTGTGACCCAGGCTGGAGTGCAGTAGCACTATCTCGGCTCACTACAACCTCCGCCTCCTGGGTTCAAGCAAGCATGTCTGGTTAATTTTTGTAGTTTTAGTATAGATGGGGTTTCACCATGTTGGCCAGGCTGGTCTCAAACTCCTGACCTCAAATGATCTGCCCGCCTCGGCCTTTCAAAGTGCTGGGATTACAGGTGTGAGCCACGGCACCCGGCCTTAACCATAAGTTCTAATCTTGTGGCTAATGTTAGTCCTACAAAGGCAGTCTAGTCCCCAGGCAAGAAGGAGGTCTTCTTTCAGAAAGGGCTGTTACCGTCTTTGTTAAACTATGAACTAAGTCTCTCCCCAGATTAGTTCAGCCTATGCCCAGGAAAGAACAAGGCCAGCTTGGAGGTTAGAAGCAAGATGCAGTCAGTTAAGTTAGATCTTTTTCACTTTCTGGGTCACAATTTTGCAAAGGCAGTTTCACCTGGTCCAGTTTTGTAGATTTTGTTACACACTGTGATCCAGAAATACTGAACCGACTTACAGTTCCATCAATTAGGCATAAATGTATTTATTTTCCCCATAGCCCCATTCATCGACTAAGTTTTATCAATTTAGTTGATTTTTGTTAAGTCCCTGAAAAACAGAATATGTTCTCTGTGTAGGGGTGGGACTAGCTAAAAAATGAAGGTATCTCTGGTTTCCCTGCTTTTGTGTGTGTTTTTTTTTTTTTTTTTGAAACGGTATTGCTGGGCGCAGTGGCTCATGCCTGTAATCCCAGCACTTTGGGAGGCCGAGGCAGGCAAATCGCCTGAGGTCAGGAGTTCGAGACCAGCCTGGCCAACATGGTGAAACCCTGTCTCTACTACAAATGCAAAAATTAGCCAGGCGTGGTGGCACATGCCTGTAATCCCAGCTACTTGGGAGGCTGAGGCAGGAGAATTGCTTGAACCCAGGAGGCAGAGGTTGTAGTGAGCCAAGATTGTGCCACTGCACTCCATCCTGGGTGACAGTGAGACTCTATCTCAAAAAAGAAAAGAAAAGAACATCTAACCAAATCCTGTAATGCTGCAAGATGCTCTCATACTGGATGAGAAAAGTGTTCAAGCCAAGGAGATTCCATCCCACCGAACTCTCTACAGATAAAATCATACAGGAAAATCCCCCTCCTCTCCATGCCGCCCCTCCCTGTTAAACCTTGTCAGCTCCTGATCCCAAAACCTAGGTCTTTCCTTTCTCCTCACAGTGGGTTTATGCAGTAGTTCTCATCCTGGTTGTACCTTAGCCTCATCTGGGGAACTTAAAAAATAAAATACTGATGCCCAGGCCCCACCTCAGTGATTCTGATCTGACTGCTCTGGGGTGGAGCCTGGTCATCTGTGTTTGGAGAATCTTCCCAAGTGAGGCTAATCTGCAACTGAGGTTTCCAGTCATAAAGCTAACCACAGTCAGTGCTCAATACATGTTTCTCGAATGACTCAATGATTAAATGTGTCTTAATTGGGTAACTGTTGTTGTTTCATGTGGGTGGCAGAAGGCCGGTGAGGGCGATTAGGAAGCTGTGTCCTGCAGAAGTAAGTGGCATTAACTGGGAAGGGCGCTGTGCTCACAGCTCTCTCCACCTGCCGTCTGACATGGATTTCTGAAGTGGTGTATTTCTTTTTTATTGAAATAAAATTCACATAATCTAAAATACACTCTTCAATTGTACAGTTCAGAGGCCGGGCTGGGTGGCTCATGCATGTCATCCCAGCACTTTGAAAAGCTGAGGCGGGCAGATCACCTGAGGTCGGGAGTTCGAGACCAGCTTGGTCAACATGGTGAAACCTGTCTCTACTAAAAATACAAAAATTAGCTGGGCATGGTGGTGCACATTGTAATGCCAGCTACTTGGGAGGCTGAAGCATGAGAATCGCTTGACCCTGGGAGGCGGAGGTTGCAGTGAGCCGAGATCGCACCACTGCACTCCAGCCTGGGCGACAGAGGGAGACTTGGTCTAAAAAAAAAAAATGTACAGTTCAGTGGTTTCCCGTATGCCCACAAGATCATATAACCATTATCACTACATTCAAAACATCTTCATCATTCCCAAAAAGAAACTCTGTACCCAGGAACAGCACTCCTCATTCTCCCCTCCTCAGCCCCTCGCAACTGCTTATCCACCATTGGTCTCTATAGATTTGTCTTTTCTGGATATTTCACAGAAAAAGAATAATATACATGTGGTCTTTGTGACTGGCTTCTTTCATGTGCATATATATGTGTGTGTGTATATATATATATACATATTTTTTTTTTTTGAGATGGAGTTTTGGTCTTGTTGCCCAGGCTGGAGTAAATGGACCCAATCTTGGCTCACTGTAACCTCCACCTCCTGGATTCAAGCAATTCTCCTGCCTCAGCCTCCCGAGTAGCTGGGATTACAGGCATGCACCACCATGCCCAGCTAATTTTTTTGTATTATTAGTAGAGATGGGGTTTTACCATATTGGCCAGGCTGGTCTTGAACTCCTGACCTCAGGTGATCCGCCTGCCTTGGCCTCCCAAAGTGCTGGGATTACAGCATGAGTCACCACACCTGGTTTTAACAGGATTTTAATTTGTCTTCTATGTGTGCGTCATTAATTTAATCCCAGAGGATTCCTAGTGAGCCCTCTTTGCTCAACCCTACAGACCATGAGGAAGCCTGCGGTTTGGGGATGGGTCATATGTCCCTGAGCAGGGCAGCTTCCTTTTCTGGGAGAGAAGGCTTGGTTGGTCACAGGGAGGTGACTGAAAGTAACATTGCTGATGGAGCTCTTTCTACATAAAAGATTCGGGGCTAGGGTGACAGGAATAGATATGACATTATTCCATATGCCGGGACTTACAATGGAGTGACAGACATTGAGGCCATCATTCCAATATGAGGCAAAGTTTGATAAGAACTACAGGAGAGACTGCAAATTTAAGAGAATAGTAAATTAGGAACAGTAAATTCTAATTAGAAGACTTGATTACTGTAGCTTTGCAGTAAATTTTGGAATGGAGAAATGTTAGTCTTCCAACGATTCTTTTTTTCCCCCCTCAAGATTGTTTTGGCTATTCTGGGTCCCTTGCATTTCCGTATGAATTTTAGGATCAACTTGTCAATTTCTGCAAAAAGGGCAGCTGGAATTTTGATAGAGAGTGTATTGAATCTGTACATCAGTTTGGGGGTGTACTGGCATCTTAACGATACAAGTCTTCCAACCAATGAACAGGGGATAATTTTCCATTTATTTAGATCTTTAATTTTTTTGATGAAGTTTTGTAGTGTTCACTGTATAGGTCTTGTCTGTCTGTCCTTCCTTCCCTTGTTTCTCCTTTTTCTTTCTTTCTTTCCTTTTTTTTCTGAGAGGAGGGGAAACTGAGTCTCTCTCTGTTGCCCAGGCTGGAGTGCATTGGCACAATCTCGGCTCACTGCAAACTCCACATCCCAAATTCAAGCAATTCTCCTGCCTCAGCCGCCCAAGTAGCTGGGATTACAGGCGCCAGCCACCACACCTGGCTAATTTTTGTATTTTTAGTAGAGACAGGTTTTCACTGTGTTGGTCAGGCTGGTCTTGAACTCCTGATCTCAGGTGATCCGCCCACCTTTGCCTCCCAAAGTGCTGGGATTATAGGCATGAGCCACCGTGACTGGCCAGGTCTTGTATTTCTTTTGTTAAATTTATTTCTAAGTATTTTATTCTTTTTAATTCTATTGTAAATGAGATTTTTAAAAATCTCATTTTTGGATTGTTTATTTCTAGTATAAAAAAGTACAACTGGCCAGCTTCGGTGGCGCACACCTGTAATCCCAGCACTTTGGGAGGCCAAGGAGGGTGGATCAAGAGGTCAGAAGTTCAAGACCAGCCTGGCCAACATGGTGAAACCCCGTCTCTGAAAAAAAAAAAAAAAGAAGAAATACAACTGATTTTTGTTTATTAATTGTGTATCCTACAACCTTGCTTAGCTCATTTATTATTTTCAATGGTTGTGTTGTATGTGTGTGTATGTATTCTTTAGGGTTTTTGATATACAAGATCATGCCATCTGCAAATAGAGATAGAGTTTTACCTCCTCCTTTCCAATGTGAATGTATTTTCCGTTTCTTGCCTAGCTGTCCTGGCTGGAACCTCCAGCATTGTGATGAAATAGAAGTGATGAGGAGAGATGCAAGATGGCCGAGTACCCGCAGCTCCGGACCGTAGCTCCCGGAGAAAGCGCACAGGACGAGAGGACGCCACATTTTCAGAAGAATTTTCGTTGCTTACGGATTAGGATTCCCAGCAGAGGAGCCCCCGGGTGGCCAGCACGACTCCTGTGGCCGGCGTGGCGGTTCTCGGTGCAGAGTGAACGGGACCGGCCTCCTTTTTGATGGACGCTTGGATCTCCGGGAAGGCACAGTCGCCCATTTACATGATTGAAATAAGGATTCAAGAGGGAGGCCAGACCGCACACCCCGCAGCAGAAAAGCACCAGGAATCTTAA
>PVKP010025467.1:0-33745 GCA_004027715.1 Plecturocebus donacophilus
TTAGGGGAGTGGTAATTTCAACACTCTCTTGGCTGACCCAGCTGGAGTCTCAGTATGTCACATGTCCCCGGCAATCCACTGTCTCTGGGCCCAGTTTAGCACTAGGTCTCGCGTAAGTGTTGCAGTCAATATGGCCTAGACTGCCTTTCAAATTTGGAGACACAGTACACTGTAGCTTTATGTGACAAGGTTTACAGGCACTCAGATTCTTACTGCTACAATGGATGATTTCCCTGTGGCTGGGATAGATTTAAATGCTCCCTCCATGGATTGGTGCCAGCTGAGTTTGATCTATTTTCCTTTCTATTCTAACCAAACAGCACTGAGTTCACCTCCTCATAATTACTGTGTTCTCCCTCCTCCAGCACCTAGAGAAGCTCTCAGCACCATACTGCTGCTGCGAGGGGTAGGAGAGGGGTGGTGTTTGGAATTCATGACTTTTTTCTAACTCTTCAGTGCCTTTTTCAGTGATATGAAGTTAAAACCAGGTACTATGAGTGCTCACTTGAATTTTGGTTCTTTTGAAGGTGTCTTTTGTGTACAGATAGTTGTTAACTTGGTGTCCCTGCAGACAGGACTACTGGTGGAGCCTTATATTCCAGCATCTTGGTCTGCCTCTTCCCAGATTTCTTTTAGCTAGTAAGGCCAGCAATACATTTTCACTATCCTGATTCAGGTGTATATAAACTCTCCAGCCTTATGTCATAATTTAGTTTGCAGACTTCTTTTTCCTTGGCTTTATTGGAGTATAATTAAAGTTTACAAAGATCCTGAGCACCTTTTCATTTTATAAGTTATCACACTGGTCCATTACATTGATTATGTTATGCTGATTGGACCTAGTGATCAATAAGTAGTAACTACTTTAGACTTATTCATGAGAAATTTGTTTGTGAAAAGGTGAGAAATAACTTCAACCAAGTTTCAGGGGCCCCCTACCTCAGTGACATTTCTAGGGGGCCACTGGTGTGGAGAATTTAGATATTCCATCTAAAATGAAAGATAAGTTGTTGTATTTGGCTCCCCCCACAACCAAAAGTGAAGCACCATGCTCAGTGAACATCTTTGTATTTTGGAGGTGTGATAGTTAATTTTATATGCCAACTTGACCAGGATAAAGAATACTTAGATAGCTGATAAGTATTATTTCTGAGTGTAACTGTGAGGGTGTATCTGGAAGAGATTAGCATTTAAATTGGTAGACTGAATAAAAAAGATTGCCCTCACCAATGTGAGTATCGTCTAATACAGCAATATCCAGCATAGAAAAGTAAAGCAGTGGAAGGGTAAGTTTGCCCTCTCTGCTTGAGCTAAGAGGTCCGTCTTCTCCTGCCCTTGGATATTAGCACTCCTTGCTCTCAGGCCTTCAGAATCAGTCTGAGATGTAGATCATTGGCTCCCTTGGTTCTCAGGCCATCTGGTTAGGACTGGAACTATACCATCAGGTTTTCAGGGCCTCCAACTTGCAAATGAAAGATCATGGGAATTTTTAGCCCCCATAATCACATGAACCAATTCTTCATTAAAAATGTATCTACATATCTCTCTATATTTTATTGATTCTGTTTCTCTGGAGAACCCTGAATAATATAGGAAACAGCATATTCATTATTCGGGCATGTTACTCCAGCCCACTTGCTCAGTGATGTAAAAACCTGCTAGTTCTGAGTGTTATTCATAATAAGAGAAGGTTCTGCAACATATCCAGGCTGCTATGCAGGCTACTTTGTCACTTGTGCCATATGATGCAGCAGATCTAATAGTGCTTGAAGTGTCGGTGACAGATGCACTTTGAAACTTTGGCAGACCACTGTAGGTGAATCACAGTGCTGAATCTTAGGATTTTGAAGGAAAGTACTGAAATTCTTTGAAGATAACTACTCCCATTTTCATTAACAGCTTTTATCCTGCTAGTGGGCCTTAGCAGAGTCTGAACACTCAACTATGGGCCAGCAAGTTTCCATGCAACCTGAGCTGTGTATCGCAGAATGGATATTATCTCACTTACTAAACCACAATATTGAGCTTGCATGGAAGCACTACATCATCACATGGTAGTGGTATGTACATGACTGGGTTTGAGCAAGCCCTAAAGGAACAAGTAAATTGCATGAAGAAGTGGCACACATACCAATGTTTCTCACTCCTGCTACACTACATCCTTTCCCCTCTCGTAGCCTGTACCTATGACCCATGGAAAGTTCCCCATGACCAACTGACAGAGAAAGAAAAGGCTTGGGCTGGGTTTACAAATGATTCTGCACAATATGCATGCACCACCCCAAAGTAGATAGCTGCCTACTGGAAGGACAGCAATGAAGGAAAATTTTCCCAGAGTTCAGAACTTCAAGCAGTGCCCCAGTTCTTCACTTTGCTTGGAAGAAGAAATGGTCAGATATTTCTGACCATTTGTGGGCTGTGGCAATGATCTGTCTGTAGAGTTAGAAAATTCAAAGGAACATGATTAGAAAATTGATTACAAATAAATTTAAGAAAGAGATATGTGGTCAGACCTCTCTGAATGGGCAAAACCTTATTTGTGTTCTATGTCCAGTGCTCACCAAAGGGGGACTTTGGCAAAGGAGGATTTTAATAATCAAATAAATAAGATGACCCGTTCTGTGGATGCCAGTCACTCTTTTCATAGCCACTGCTGACATCACCTAGTGGTCTTATGAACAAAGTGGCTATGCTGTCAGAGGTGGAGGCTATGCATAGTCTTAGCAATGCAGATTTCTATTCACCAAAGCCAAGCTGGATATGGCCACCACTGAGTGCCCAATCTGCAGCAGCAGAGACAAATGCCAAGTCTCTGATATGGCACCATTTCCCAAGCTTACCAGTCAGCTATCCAGTGGCAGGTTGATTACATTGGAGCACTTCCATCATGCAAGCATAGTGCTTTGTTCTTATTGGAATAAACTCATAGGATACAGATTTGCCTTCCCTGCTTCTGCCAAAACTACCATTCAGGGATTTACAGAATGCTCTGTCCACCATCATGATATTCCACAGAGTATTGATTGTGGTCAAGGAGCTTACTTCACAGAAAAAGAAATGTGGTGATGAACCCTTTTGAAATTCACTGGTCTTACCATATCCCCCACCATCCTGAAGCCGCTGGCTTGATAGAAACGTGAAATGGCCTTTTGAAGACTCAGTTATAGCTTCTTCTAGGTGGCAATATCTCACAAAAATGGGACAAAGTTCTCCAGATATCTGTGTATGCTCTGCATCAGCATCTAATATAAGGTACTATTTCTACCATACTCAAAATTTACAAGTCCTGGAATCAAGGGGTGGAAAATGGGAGAAGTGTCACTCTTTATTACTCCAATGCTGCACTTGAAAAATTTTGCTTCCTATTCCTGCAACCTTATACTATACTGATCTAAAAATCCTAGCTCCAATGAGAGAAATCCTTGAACCAAAGCACACAAAAATGATTCAATGGAGTTGAAAAATAAGGCTGCCACTCCACCACTCTGGGCTTTTCATGCCTCTAAATCAACAGGCAAAGAAGGGAGTTGTTGTGCTGGCTGGGGTTATTGATCCTGAGTAGCAAGGGGAAATTGTACTACTATTCCACAATGTAAGTAAGGATGAGTATATATAAAACCCCTTAGAGTGTCTCTAGTGTTACCATGACCTTTAATTAAGGTCAATGAAAAACTATGACAACCCAATCCAGAAAGAACTTGTAATAACACAGATATTTCAAGAATCAAGATTCCTGTCAACCTATCAGGTAAGGAACCATGGCCAGCTCAAGTACTTGCAGAGGCAGTGGGAATACAGAATGGGTAGTAGAAGAAAGTAGTTATAAATACCATCTACAGCCACGTAACCAGTAACAGAAATGAGGGCTAAAATTTTCATGAGTACTTCCTTCTTGCTCCATTAAAAATGGGTTGGTGTGTGTGTGTGTGTGTGTGTGTGTGTGTGTGTGTGTGGATAGTGGATCTCTGTTTTCTTTCCTTTCTTATTCCTTTATTAAAAAGAATAAGATACATACAATAAAATAAGATGTATTCATTTTATATATAGTATTTTAAAATTATGATTAATTTTATACCATAGCATTTAAGTTACAGAATATCAAGAAGAGTAAATATTATTGTATTAGTCTGTTCTCACCCTGCTATGAAGAAACACCCAAGACTGGGTAATTTATAAAAGAAAGAGGTTTAATTGACTCACAGTTCTGCAGGAGAGGTAAGCCTCAGGAAACTTAGAATCATAGCAGAAGGGGAAGCAAAGTTGTCCTTCTTTGCATGGTGGTAGCAAGGAGAAGTACAGATGAAGTGGGAGAAAAACCTCTTATAAAACTATCAGATTTTGTGAGAACAGCATGGAGGTAACCACCCCCATGATTCGATTACCTCCCACCAGGTCCTTCCCATGACATATGGAGATTATAGGAACTACAATTCAGGATGAGATTTAGGTGGGGACACAGCCAAACCATATCAATTATTCAAGAAATTTACTCCTTTTTTCTGGGGAAGGATTAGTGCATCTTCTGTTGTGTATATGTTGATTGTACCATCTTAGGTAGAAATAGGGTTTTTATCTTTATTTGGGGAGTAAATATGGTTTAAGAAGACAAGTATGAGTATCAGGCTGACTAAAGGGCCCACTTCTGGTTAATTTTATGTGTCAACTTGACTAGGCCATGAAATGGCCAAATATTTGGATAAACATTATTCACTCACATGATAATGAACATTTAAGTTGTTTACAATTTAGCTATTACAAGTAAAGCTACTATGAACATTCATGGTTAAGTCTATAAATGAAACTTATGCTTTTTTTCCCCTTTGGTAAATACCTAAAAATACAATGTCCTTTGTAAGTACAAATGGAAAATTAAAAAGAAATAATTGAACACACACAATCCCTTATACATACCACCACCACCACAACAAACATGAAAACAAAGCAAGGGTTTAAATGATAGATTTATGGTATGATCACAGTTGATGTACCTCTGAAAATCTAGACATTGTGCTGTCCACACTTCACCTTATAAAATAATCACAATCCAGTACAAAATGCTTATAAAATTCTCGAGTAGTCTACTTCAAGCTTCTTTAATATATCCACATTGTATGCTTATCTTAAATCCTGGTGTACATGAGGCTAGTGATACCCAAGTTGTCATCTTTACAGTTAATTTTAAAAGAAATTCTTGTCTTTTTTACTTGGTAACTACCTGCCAATGGGCTCTTGTTTCTTGTTTGAACAATATGATTAGAAGGATTTTGCTGTTGACACACAATCACAGTGGTTCAGGTATCACTGTATAGGGCAAGAAGTGACATTGTCCCCATTATTGAGCCACTTTATAGTAATGCTTTAAAAATAAGAGTAACAGTCATAAAAGATTTATATGTCTAAGTAAGAGAAGATATATTATACTGTTGAGATAAGAGATGTGATAAGGTATTCTAGGTAAAAAAAAGCAAAAGGGCAGGATATGTTTGGAAACCTGACTACTTGGATTTTTTCTGTAACATGTGATAATCAGAGGGAGTAGTGAGAAAGAAGGCTGATCATATGCAGAGAATACATTGAAGAGATTCTTATTCATTCTGTCAAGGGATTATGATGGTATTTTACATGCTGAGGGATCTATCTAGTACAGGTGTTGATGACCTGATGGCAAACAAGCCTTATCTGGTCCCATGTTCTCATGCCCACATTATCTTCAGTTACCATTAAGTGTTTAGTTTATAGTTCAGAAATAAAATTCAGAAAAAAATTGTTTTTCGTTGTTTTGAGTGTAACTGTTAAAATTAAAAAATATAAGATTGGTTTCACACAATTAAAGTAGATGGGGGAGTTTTGCTATACATTTAATCTGCTTTTTTGACTCAGAAGTCCCTGAAATCATTCTTCACTCAGCAGTTAGTTTCATCTTTTTACATAACGTCACTTTTATGTCAAAAACTGTCCAATGGGTCCCCAGATTCTAACAATTTTTGTGACATGTAATACTCTGGAAAAGTTGTCCTCATATCTTTCTTTCTAAGTGTTTCACTTACCTACATGTTATGGACTTAATACATTTTCCACTACATTGGTCTTCCTTCTATTTATTAAACATACCAAACATTTTCCATTCAGACATTTTGCTTTACTCTTCTGAAAATACTTGGTCCCTTAGATTTTCACACGACTGGCTACTTCTTGTCGCCAGAGAGGCTTTTCTTAATCACTCTATCAAATGTAGCACTACTTTGTCATTCTCTATCAAATCACATTATAAGATTTTCCACAGTACTTATAATTTCTGAAATTATTTATTCGTTTATTTTTAGCTCATGTAAACAGAAACCATATGCTTTATCTAAATTGACTAGACCATTGAAACATAATTTTGAATCAATGAGCTAGTGAATGAGTGATTGGGAAGGTGTTAAATAAAGATTCAGAAAGTAAAAATTGCAGTATATAAGTGCAGTAGTTTCTAAATTAAAGTTTGCATTATTTATTTAAGGCAAGTGAATTAATAGGATTCAACACCAAATTTAAGATATGCTACATAATTTATTTAACATTTCAACAATTCAAAATTATTTGGGATAAACTAAGATGGGGTCAGGAAAACTAGAATTTAGATGCAAAAATAATTTTTAAAAAAGTAATCAGTACATAATAGATAATGCAGGAGAAGAACCATAAACAGAGTAAATTTAAATACTGACTTTGTGTCCTCAATTCTAGATAATAGGGGAGATAATTATGTCATTAAAAGAGATTGGAAAAATCAAGAGGGGACATATTTGGATGAGAAAATGCAGACAGCAGCAAACATACTGAGTGTGATGGCTCAGTGGGATGCTCAAGTGAAGATGCCTCATGTGCAGCTGAAATATGAGCTTGATGGTTAGGGATGTAGGTTTGGAGGCACAGATCTGGAAATCACCTTCACAGAGGTGATAATTGAAGCTGTGGGAGCTCATAAGTTCATGTAGAGTATTTTATCTTTACTCCTCCTAGACAGTCAGAGAAATATTCCCAGTGGAAAGACTTTCCTTGAGAATTTATAGGCTTTTTATGTGCATCAATAAAAAAGTTTTTATTTAAAATGTGAAATTGCTGACTATAGACTTGAGAATTAGACAGTGATTTTTCTTTTCTAGATATTTCACAAGGGTTTGGCCTTTTATGGAGGCAGGAGAGGGTGGGTCAGGTCAGAGGAATTGTTTCACCTGCTTTTTTTTTTTTTTTTTACTTAAGTTCTAGGGTACATGGGCAGGTTTGTTATAAAGGTGAACTTGTGTCATGGGGGTTTGTTGTATAGATTATTTCATCACCCAGATATTAAGCCTAGTACCTATTAATTATTTTTCCTGATCCTCTTCTTCCTCCTACCTCCACAGTCTGATAAGGCACCAGTATGTGCTGTTCTCTATGTGTCTACGTGTTCTCATCATTTAGCTCCTACTTATAAGTGAGAATATGAGGAATTTGGTTTTCTGTAACTGTGTTAGTTTGTTAAGGATAATGGCCTCCAGCTCCATCCATATCCCTGAAAAGGACATGATCTCATTCTTTTTTTATGTCTGCATAGAGTTCCATGGTATATATGTATCACATCTTCATTATTGAGTCTATTGTTAATGAGTATTTAGGTTGATTCCATGTCTTTGCTATTGTGAATAACATGTGCATTTATAATACAAAGAATTTATATTCCTTTGGGTATATACCCAGTAATGAGATTGCCGGGTTGAATGGCAGTTCTGTTTTTAGGTCTTTGAAGAATTGCCATACTGTCTTCCACAATGGTTGAACGAATTTACACCCCAACCAACAGTGTATAATCGTTTCTTTTTCTCCACAACCTCATCAGCATCTATTGCTTTTTGACTTTATTTTATTTTATTTATTAGTATTTTTGAGGTGGAGTCTCACTCTGTCGCCCAGGCAGGAGTGAAGTGGTGCCATCTCAGCACAGTGCAAACTCTGCCTCCTGGACTCAAACGATTCTCCTGCTTCAGCCTCCTGAGTAGCTGGGATTACAGGCATGTGCTACCATGCCTGGCTATTTTTGGATTTTCAGTAGAGACAGGGTTTTACCATGTGGTCCAGGCTGTTCTCAAACTCCTGACTTCAAGTAATCTGCGTGCCTCGGCGTCCTAAGGTCCTGAGGTTACAGGCATGAGCCACCATGCCCAGCCACTTTTTGACTTTTTAATCATAGCCATTCTGACTGCTGTGGGATGATACCTCATTGTGTTTTTAAAAATTATATATTATTATTATTTTTTTGAGACACAGTCTCATTCTGTTGCCCAGGGTGGAGTGCAGTGGCCCAGTCTTGGCCCAGTGCAAACTCCAACTCCTGGGCTCATGCGATTTTCATGCCTTAGACTCTCGAGTAGCTGGGATTACAGCTGTGTGCCACCACACCGAGCTAATTTTTTTTTGTTTTGTATTTTTAGTAGAGATGAGGTTTCATCATGTTGGCTAGGCTGGTTTCAAACTCCTGGTCTCAAGTGATCTGCCTACCTCGGCCTCCCAAAGTGCTGGGATTACAGGCATGAGCCACCATGCCCTCATTGTGGTTTTGATTTGCATTTTGCTAATAATCAGTGATGTTGAGCTGTTTTTTCATATGATCGTTGATTGCATGTATGTCTTCTTTTGAAAAGTGTCTGTTCATGTCCTTTGCCCACTTTTTAGTGAGATTGTTTGTTTGTTTGTTTTTTCTTGTAAATTTGTTTCTTATAGATGCTGGATATTAGATCTTTGTCAGATACATAGTTTACAAAAATTTTCTCCCATTCTGGAAGTGGTCTGTTCATTCTGTTGATAGTTTTCTTTGCTGTGCAGAAACTTCTTGGTTTAATGAGATCCCATTTGTCAATTTTTGCTTTTGCTGCAATTACTTTTGGCATCTTCATCATGAAATTTTTGCTTATTTCTGTGACTAGAATGGTATCACCTAGGTTGTCTTCCAGGGTTTTTATGGTTTGAGGTATTACATTTAAGTATTTCATGCATCTTGAGTTAATTTTTATGTATGGTGTAAGGAAGGGATCCAGCTTCAATCTTCTGCATAAGGCTAGCCAATTATCCCAGCACCATTTATTGAATAGGGAATTCTTTTCCCATTGATTGTTTTCATTAGGTTTGTCAAAGATCAGATATTTGTAGGTACATGGTCTTATTTCTAGGTTCTCCATTCTGCTTCACTGGCCCGTGTGTTTTTTTGTACCAGTACCATACTGTTTTGGTTACTGTAGCTCTGTAGGATAGTTTGAAGTCTGGTAGTGCAATGCCTCCCCAGCTTTGTTCTTTTGCTTAGGATTGCCTTGGCAATTCCAGCTTTTAGTTCCATATGAATTTAAAAAAATTTTTTTCTAGTTATGTGAAGAATCTCAATGGTAGTTTAGTAGGAATAGCATTGAATTTATAAACTGTCTTGGGAAGTATGGTCATGTTAACAATATTGATTCTTCCAATCCATGTACATGGAATGTTTTTCTATTTGTCTGTGTCAGTGTTTTGTAATTCTCATTGTAGAGATCTTTCACCTCCCTGTTTGACTGTATTCAAAGGTATTTTATTCTTTTGTGGTAATTGTGAATGGGATTGTGTTCCTGAATTGGTTCTTGGCTTGACTGTTATTAGTGTATGTATAGGAATCTTGGAGATTTTTGCACATTAATTCTATATCCTGAGACTTTGCTGAAGTTGTTTATCAGCTTAAGGAACTTTTGGGTGGAGACTATGAAGTTTTCTTTATATAGGTTCATGTCATCTGCAAACACAGATAGTTTGACTTCCTCTCTTCCTGTTTGGGTGCCCTTTATTTCTTTCTCTTGACTGATTGCTCTGGCCAGTACTTGCAATCCTTACGTTGAATAGGAGTGGTGAAAGAGTGTATCCTTGTCTTGTGCTGGTTTTGCCCATTCAGTATAGGTCTGTCATAGATGGATGTTATTAGTTTGAGGAAAATACCTCAAACTATGAGCTATGTTTCTTCAGTGCCTAGTTCATTGTTATTATTTTGAGGAACATACCTCAAAATGTGAAGGTATGTTCCTCAAAATAATGCCTAGTTTTATGGAGAGTTTTTAACCTGAACGGGTGTTGAATTTTGTTAAAAGCTTTTCTGCATCTATTGAGATAATCATACATGGGATTTTTGTCTTTAGTTATATTTATGTGATGTGAGTAACCTCTAGGGATTTACCAATTCCGTAACATTTCACAACACTTCAGAAAGAAATCTATAACACAATTGTTTTTCTGCATGACCTCACTGTCTTCCTGATGTATCACCTCACTGTTAGCTTCCCGCATCTGTTAATCTGTAATTTCACTGAAGTCTCCTATCATTATACAGTCTATGTGAATCACATTTATTGATTTGCTTTTGCGAACCACATTTATTTATTTGCTTATGTTGAACCAACCTTGTGTCCCAAGGATAAGGCCTATTTCATTGCGGTGTGCTGCTGGATTCAGTTTGCAAGTAGTTTGTTGGAGATTTTTGCATCAGTGTTCATCAAGGATACTGGCCTGAAGTTTTCTTTTCTTGTTGTACCTCTTCAAGGTTTTGGTATCAGGGTAATGGTGGCATTGAATGAATTAGGTAGGAGTCCCTCCTTTTCAATTTTTTTGAATAGTTTCAGCTAGAAACCAAATATTTGTACCTCTGGTAGAATTCGGCTGTGAATTGATCTGGTCCTAGGCTTTTTCTGGTTGGTGCTATTTATTACTGACTCAGTTTCAGAGCTTGTTATTGGTCTGTTCAGGGCTTTGAATTCTTCCTGGTTCAGACTTGGGAGGGTGTATGTGTTCAGGATTTTATCAATTTCTTCTATATTTTCTAGTTTCTGTGTATAGAGGTATTTGTAATATTTTCTGATGGGTTGTAAGTATTTCTATGAGATCAGTGGTAATATTTCATTTATCTATTTTGGTTGTGTTTAATTGAATCTTCTCTCTAGTCTTCTTTATTGGTCTCACTAACAGTCTACCTATTTTATTTTATTTTACTTAAAAAAATCTCCTGGATTAATTGATCTTTTCAATGTTTTTGTGTGTGTGTGTGTGCCTCAATCTCCTTCAGTTCAGCTTCACTTCTGTTTTTTTCTTGTCTTCTGCTAGCTTTAAGATTTGTTTGCTTTTGGTTTCTAGTTCTTTTAGTTGTGATGTTAGATTGTTAACTTGAGATCTTTCTAACGTTGATGTGGGCATTTAGTGCTATCAGTTTCCCTCTTAACACTTCCTTAGCTTTGCCCCAACAATTCTGTTATATTGTATCTTTGTCCTCATTAGTTTTGAAGAACTTCTTGAATTCTGCCCTATATATTTTTTTACTCAAAAGTCATTCAGGAGAAGATTATTCCATTTATATGTAAGTATATGATTTTGAGTAAATTTCTTAGTCTTCATTTCTAATTTGATTGTGTTGTTTCCCTGCTGGAAACAGTGTGCTTGGTTTCACTGGAGGTAGTGTTGGCTCAAAGGTGGGGTACTGGTGGATGCATGTTTGGGTGCCTTCTCTGTGCCCTGCAAAGAGGAGTAATCAAATGTTTTCGCTTTGATAAATATTTGCCCAATCTACAACTTTGGGTATAGACAATATGGAATGCAACATGCTAAACCTATATTTAGGCAGCACAGATCAAGAAACAGATAGAGAATAAGGAAATATTTATTGTAATGGTAAAGCTAATGCTTGCTTTAATCAACATTTTCTATTTTTATATAGGAAATCAATCTAGCATAATACAGGTGATTTTTCCACAGAACGGAGATATCCATTGGTCAGTGTTTCTTATTGACTGCATTATGATTCTCTTCAACAATGTGTTTGAAAATATATTCAGGAAAGCAAATCATTAGAACATGACCCTGTATCTGACTATCCTGGTACCTGGAAATAAGTTTTTCACTTCTCCTAAGGTCTGTTATGGATTTCAAACATAACATTGTTAACAAAAATAAGAAGAAAGACCCAGTAGAACACAAGATTTGAAATTGAAAAAGGGAAGTATTAAAGTTCTTTTGTTTGGTTTGTCAAAATTATAATGAATTAAATTTTCATATATTTCTTGATGACATTGTGTATTAACTGTCCATTCGTGGCTGATATCTGCATTATTTCTGAATGCTGATCTCAGTTGGTTTTTGGATACCTGGACTTTGTTATATATGACATTTCTCCCATATGACTTTTAAAAGAGTGCACTCTAAAAAAGTATACATTCTTTCAGTTAATATCCACTTCACGTGATAAACAGACTTCATATTCTTATATTAGAATGGCTGTCATATTCTCAAGCCATGTTAGAACTCTAGTCCTTCTTCCTATATAAATTTAAGGATTTGTCATTGTATTGCTAAAGCTATCTTTACTCTGCCTCTTGCATCTCAACTTCCTTTTCAATGCAGCAGTCACACGGTAGCTTTGGCAATCAATACTTCTCAACTAAAATAATGTCACAGTTTTGAAAGTTTATCTGAGATAATTCTTTCCTATGCCCTTGTAAATTAAAGAAAATTTCCTAAAGCACAGTTGTAAATATATTGCTATTGTACGCAGAATCCTGTATGTATTTTTGGTTAATTGTTACTGCATGTTAAAGCAGTAATAAGTGCATTTAGAGAAATCTGGAAACATAAAATAATTTAAATAGGCACTACTATTCCCACAATGTAGAGTTAAGCACTAGAAGTATTTGTAGATTTTTTTTTCCAAATCTTTATTTTCTGCTTACATAATTGTGGTCATGGTAATACAGTTGTGTCCAAAGCCAATACACTTAAAATAAAGTTGCTTATAAAAGCAATACAAACTCAATGAAGAAAATTAGAAAAATAATTTTAAATCTACAAAGATGAAAAGAAAAAAACACTTAGAATTTTGCAAAGCCATATACAAATACTAATATGATTTTAATGCATTATCTAACACTGATATTTTTCACATTTGAAGTGACAGATACAAATATGAACTAACACTAAATCAAAATAGTCATAGCTTTTAGATAAAAAATATTACAGAGAGAAATGTATTAACAAATAATAGCAACCATTGGATTTTTTCAGCTACTACTGATTAAATATCAAAACACATGCACAAAAATTACTTAGGAAGTTCAATATGATTTTTCAAATGTACTGAAAATAATTACCGAGTATTTTAACCATAAAAATGGGCATTGATTTCCCCTTCAAACTGTAATCTAAGGGAAAGAAAAAGGATCATTTTTTGGTAATCCCTGTATTAAATTCTAAGAATATAAATAATGAATTTTTGTGAGGAAAAGAATTGATCTTGTAGAACAAATAATTACTTAAGTATCTTTAAATATAGTAAATGATTTTTTTCTACTATAGCATAAAAAGTATTTCACCTTGGTAATAGTAAGCTGAACAATTAGAACCAAATCCTCCTGCTGAAGACAGGTAAAATAGCTGAAGGAAATGTTAAAATGAAAACCAAAATAAGCAAACAAAAACCCTAAAAACAAACTAAAAACTGTTGATAAGTTACATTTGGCCATCCAAAATTTAGAAAAAGATTTATCCACCCTCGGCCACATACAGCGGGTCATGCCTGTAATTCCAGCATTTTGGGAAGCCAAGGCGGGTGGATCGCCTGAGGTCAGGAGTTCAAGAGCAGCCCAACCAACATAGTGAAGCCCTGTCTCTACCAAAATACAAAAATTAGCCAGGCATGATGGTGGATGCCTATAATCCCAGCTATTTGGGAGGGCTGAGGCAGGAGAATCACTTAAACCCAGGAGGCAGAGTTTGCAGTGAGCCAAGATTGCACCACTGCACTCCAGCCTGGAAGTCAGAGCAAGACTGCATCTGAAAATATTAATTAAAAAAAAGAAATAAACAACCCCAAACCTAAGAAAAGTCAAGAAATTGAAGAAGGAAGCCAAGAGTTCAAATGTGTTTTGTCCTAAAGTGGGAAGTAGCAGCTGTGAAACTCAACTATGGTTTTAGTAGCTTGGTAGGCTTTGGTAGCGGGTGGAGGGGTGGAGTGTGTGGAGATGGAGTGTGGGTGGGTATTGGGGGAAGCCCAGGGGTTACCAAGATAAAGATTTTGAAACACCCCTATAAAATATTCTGAAATGAGAATGTAAAGGACTATATTCTCAGAGTAAAGACAAACCAGAGCAAATCAATCTTTGTTCCAGGAAACTTCCATCATTTAGTTACGTCAGCATGAGATTTGAACATAAGTTGATCCTGAATTGGTACCCTTCTAAAGGCCTGGAAGAAGCCACAAAGATCCTCTCTAGCAGGATGTAGAATTATCCTGAACCTCAAATTATTCCTCCAAATAATTTTCTGTCAAAAAAAAAATGACGCACTCATGGAAAGACAAGGTTTCCACTGTGAATGAAAATCAAAAAACAGGAAATAAAAATAAAATCATAAACACTTCTGCTATTGAAATTATCTGACATAGAGTATAAAACGGCTATGAAGAAATGATGTCAACAAGATGTGAAAGAGGAGTTTTCAGAGCTCATTTTCTTACAAAAACATCAATTTGAACAACTATCTACACATAAAAATACTTTCACAAAGGCTAAGGAATCCAAGTGAGAGGTTACAGCATAGAGGTGGAGCACAGAAATAAGAAAAGATATATTGAAAAGGTAGGAAGGTCAGTTTCACATTACCTGTTTCCCCACTCCCCTAAGTCCTGGCATCACAGTATGGAGAGTGATACCCTTTGCATATGAGAAGAAGAGTGAAGTGAAGACCGGACTTCACTGCTGACCCCAGCACCACACCTGTGCCAGTGAACCCTGACACTGGGTGAGCATTCACAGACAGACTCCAGTCCAGCCCCTGAAAAACGAGGATCCAGGTTTCCCTAAAAAGATAGTCTCTCTGAGACTGCATAAAAAAAAAAAAGACCCAACATGCTGCCTACATAAGATTCACTTCAGCTTTAACAACACACATGGGTTGAGGATGAAGGGATGGAAAAAGATAATTTATGCAAATGGAAATCAAAAGAGTATACAGGTAGCTATTCTTAAGGTCTGTTTTGTCAAAAAGAGACAAAAAAAAGTCATTATGTAATGATAAAGGAGTCAATTCATCAAGAGAAAGAACAATTATAAATATGCATGCACCCAACATTGGAGTACTTAAATATAAAAAATAGCTATCTGAAAGGAAAAATTGCTAGTGTTGCAATAATAGTAGTGGACTTCTGTACCCTACTTTCAACAAAAGATTGATTATCCAGACCAAAAATTAATAAGGAAATAGGAAAGTTGAGCAATACTATACACCAATCGAACCTAGCAAACATAAACAGAACATTTATTCCACAACAGAAAAATGTACATTTTTTTCAATCCCACATGAAAAATTTTCCAGTATAGATTATATATTAGGCCACAAAATAAGTCTTAACAAATTTAATAGGATTGAAATTTTACTAAGTAATTTTTCTGACCACAATGGTTTGAAACTTGAAATCAATAACAGGAGAGGAAAATAGAAAATTTACAAATATGTGGAAATTGAATAACACATTTTCTAACAATTGAAGGATCAAAGAAAAAATTCAAAATGAAGTTTAGAAAATGTTGAGACAAATAAAAATACAAACAAAAGCAGTTCTAAAAGGGAAGTTTCTAGCGATAAACAGTTATAATAAGAAAGAATATAAGCAACTTAAATCTATACATCAAGGAAAACTAGAAAAGGAAAAAAAAAAACTAAGCCCAAAGTTTTCAGAAAGAATAAAATAATAAAGATCAGAGCAGAAATAAATGAAATAAAGTCTAAAAAAGTAGTATTAAGGATAAATAAAACTAAGAGTTAGGTTTTTGAAAAGGTAAGGAAAATGGACAAACTTCAATCTCAACTAAGAAAAAAGATAAAAGACTCAAATAAAATTAAAAATGAAAAAAGAGGTGTAGCAACTAATACCACAGAAATACAAGAAAGAAATACATTTCTAGAAACATGCAACATAATGATAACTGAATCATGAAGAAATAGAAAATCTGAATGGAACTATTTAAGCAACAAGATTGAACCAATAATTAAAAACTTTTCAACAAAGAAAAGTCCAAGGCCAAATGGCTTCACTGTGTACTGCACCAAACATCTAAAGAAGAATTAACACCAATTCTTTTCACACTCTTTTTAGAAACTGAAGAGGAGAGAACACTTCCAAACAAATTTTAAAATTTACTCTAATAATAAAGCTAGACAAGGAAACTATGAGAAAAGAAAATTACATTGCAATATCCCTGATGAATATGGATTTAAAAATTCCTGGTAAAAAACTAGCAAACCAACTTCAACAGTACATTAAAAGGATCATACACTGTGATCAAGTGGAATTTATCCTTGAAATGCAAGTATGGTTCAGCATATATTCAAATCAGTAGACATGATATACAACTTTAACAAATAAAAAATAAAAAAAACATAAGATCATAGCAATAGATGCAGAAAAAAAGCATTTGACAAAATTCAACATGTTTACATGATATAAGTCCTCAATAAATTAGGTATATAAATAAGATATCTCAGCAAAATAAAGGCCATATATGACAATCCTAGAGCTAACATCATATTCAATGGTGAAAAGTTGAAAGGTTCTTCTCTATGATCAGGAACATAAGTATAGCCCACTTTCACTATTTCTATTCAATACAGTATTGGAAGTGCATGCCAGAGCAATTAGACAAGAAAAATAATAAAAGACATTCAAATAAGAAAAAAAAAAGTAAAATCATGTCTGTTTGCAGATGACAGAATCTTATATATAGAAAACTCGGCCAGGTGCAGTGGCTCACACCTGTAATCCCAGCACTTTGAGAGGCCTAAGAGGATGGATCACGAGGTCAAGAGATCGAGACCAGACTGGACAACATGGTGAAACCCCATCTCTACTAAAAATACAAAAATTAGTCAGGTGTGGTGGCAGGCACCTGTAATCTCAGCTACTCAGGAGGCTGAGGCAGGAGAATTGCTGGAATCTGGGAGGCAGAATTTGCAGTGAGCCAATATCGTACTATTGCACTCCAGCCTGGGTGGCAACAGCGAGACTCCATCTCAAAAAAACAAAACAAACAACAACAAAAATAACCAACTAACTCTCTGAAAATAAAGTTATGAAAACAATCCCACTTATGGGATTGTTCCCATAACAATCCCATCAATAAGAACAAAATACTAAGGAATAAGTTTAACCAAAGAGGTGAAAGATCTGTACATTAAAAACTATAAAATATTGGTGAAGGGAATTGAAAAAGATACAAACAAATGGAAAGGTATCTACAGTTAATGAATTTGAAGAATTAATTCAAAATTCCAATGGGATTTTTGAATCAAAATAAAAAAAAATTATAGAATTCATATGTAACCACAAAATACCCTGGGTAGTCAAAGCAATCTTGAGAAAAACAAAAGCTGGAAACATCATAATACATGATTTCAAAGCATACTATTAGGTTGGTGCAAAAGTAATTGCACTTTTTGCCATTAAAAGTAATACTACAAAGCTATAGTAATCTGAATGTTTTACCTGCATAAGAACAGACATATGGACTAATGGACCGGAATAGAGAACCTAGAAATAAATACACACATTTATGGTCCATTGATCTTTGAAAAGGTGCCAAGAACATACAATGGAGAAAGTATAGTTTCTTCAATAAAAAAGGCATTTGAAAAACCGGATATCCACATTTAAAAGAATAAAATTGAACCCTTATCTCATACCATGTACAATAGGCAACCCAAAATGGAGTAGAGAATTAAATATAAGACATGAAACTGTAAAACTACTTGAGGAAAACATAGAGGAATATCTCCATGACATTGGCCTGGGCAATACTTCTTTTGGTTGTGACACCAAAAGCTCAGACAACAAAAGCGAAAATAAACAAGTGAGACTACATCAAACTGAAAGCCTTCTATACAGCAAAGGAGACAAACACTAAAGAGACACCTTATGAGATGGGAGAAAATGTACACAAACTATATTTCTAATAAGGGGTTAATATTCAAAACACATAAGAAACTCAAACAACTCAATAGTAAAAAACAAACAACCTAACGAAAATGGGCAAAGGACCTGAATGGACATTTTTTTCAAAGCAGTCACATAAATGGTGGCTAACAAGTATATGAAATAAAAAAATGCTCAACGTTACTAATCACCAGGGAAATGTAAATCTAAACCACAATGAGATACTTTATACCTGTTGAAATGGCTAATATCAAAAAGACACCTGTGGTGATTTAATTAGGAGGCCTATGCTTTTTATGCTGAAATGAAACACCATGAGTTTCCCTTTCATTTACCTCTTGAAGAGTGGGGTTTTTACCATCACAGAAGCAGAAAGCACTAGTGAGGAAAGAGAAGAAAACATGGGAGATATCTTTCAAAAAGCCTTTGAAGAAAAAGGTATCTACTAGACAGTTTCCAGATCGTTAAAGACTCATGTTTCTAACCTTGAGGATGGATAGGGAGTAGGAATAGCTACTTTCAGGTAGGTAGACCAGATGTTTCCAGAAGAACAACAGATTTTTCCAATTATTGTGCTTTCCAGTTTAAATCCATCTGCTTTATCATTACTGGAAATTTGTCCTCCCATATTCTGAAACATGTACTCTCAGTCTTTGTTTATAACAAAAAATATGACTGCAACTTTTTACTTTTACAGGCGTCCATGGTTGTGTTGGGACTACTGGGCAAATTACTTTTGAAAAGGAAAGTGTTTTAAATTTAAATGACTAACTCTTGCTTACCAAATTAAATCACAGCTCTTTAGTAGCATGTGATGAGAGATACTTTCTGACATGGCTTCAAATTACTTTTCTACTCATGTTATCTAATATCACTACATTAACCTAACGGGAGAACTTGCCTCTGGAATCAAGGGAGTGGAGGAATCCTGAATAATGCATAAGTTTTTTCATTGCTATGAATTGAACGAAGTAAGTACTTTGCATACATTATTTCAATTAATCTTCAAAAGAACCTGATGAGAAAAGTAGAATCCTCATTAAACAGATAACAAAGCTGAGCACAGAGAAATTAAGTCATTTGTTAGGAGGCATACAGACAGTTCTTTGTTGGATTCCAAAGCCCATGATATTAACTACAAGTTATACTTTTCCCTATTTCAGGAAACCAGGAGAGCATGATGAAGTCATACTAAAAGAAGCTATCTTTGATATTCTAAGGTCTGTTTTGTGGAAGGGAAGTGTATTCATTTCCTCTTATTGCTGTAACAAATTAACAAAGGCATGGTATCTTTAAACAATAAAAAATTCAGCACCATAGGAAAGATAAAAAAGAAAACAACAACAACAAATTATTATAGTTTTCAAAGTCAGAAGTCTGAAATGTACTTCACTGGGCTCTGGAGGCTGTAGGGTAGAATCTGTTTCCTTGCGTTTCCCAGCTTCCAGAGGCCACCTGCATTCTTTGATTTGTCTCTATTTCATCTTCAAATTTAGAAATGATTTGTCAAGTCTTTCTCATGCTGCATCACTTTGATGCCAACTTGCTTACCTACTTCTTTCACTTATAATGACACTGGGCCCACCTGGATTATCCATTATCTCAAGGCCAAATGAGCAGCAATTTTAGTTGTATTTTAAGAACTCTCCTTGCAATGTAATAGGACATATATAGACTCAGAGTTTCAGGATGTAGATATCTTTGACAGCGGTTGGTGAGAAAGGTGAGATTATTCTTCTTACCACAGACAGCGTAAGTTTCTTTATAATGGTGATGCTCAGAGTTAGGCACTAATCTAATTTGGAGTAGAACTCTTCTAGTAAATGTGAATTTTATAAAGGAAATCCAGTCCCTAATTTAAAAATCCAGCAAATTTCATATAAGGTATCCGAGTGTCAGACAAATTAGCTAGGATTCAGGGAGGGATTCTAGTCTTGGCAGTGGAGATGAATTTCAAATCTGGAGACCAAGACAGAAGTCCTGTTATGGGATCAAGTCAAAAGATGAGAAAAACCTGCTCTAGGAAGCTTAAGAATTTCGAAAGAGCTCACAGGTCCTTCTAAGCAACTTGGACCAATGTAGCCAGATCAATTTTATCTCCCCCACCTTCTTCTAGAAATTGTACTTTTAACATTTGTTCACATTTAGCTCGAATAATCTCAGGGAGTAAGTGGTACAGAGCCTTTAAAAGAAGCCATCAGTACCTATAATTAACAGAGAGGAGGAGCTGGCATTTTCTTCCATTTAGAATTCTATCCATCCTCAAAATCAACTGCAAATGCCACATCTGCCTTGAAGCCTGTCCTAATACTCTCATCAGGAATGATTTCTCTTTTTTATATAGCCAAGGGACTTTCTCTGTATATCCCTATAGCACTCACAACTCCCTATCTTTTGCCATCAAAAGCGGTTATTTGCGAGTACATACACTATTTAGTTGGAAGTATATTTCTGAGGGCTTCCTAGAAAAAGCAGCACAAACTTGATGGCTTAAAACAGCAGAAATTTATTCTTTTATATTTCTGAAACCTAGAAATCTGAAATCAAGGTGTTGGCAGGGCCATATTATCTCCAAAGTTTCTAGAGTTGGATCCTTCCTTGTCTCAGCCAGCTTCCAGTAGTCCCAGGCATCCTTTGGTTTGCTGCAGCGTAACTCCAATCTCTGTCTCTGTTTTCATGGCTATCTTCTGTCTATTTATGTCTAAACCCAAATTTCACTCTTCTTATAAGGACACTGGTCAGATGAATTTGATAGGACTAATTGGATTTAATAACACTAAGAACATAGAAGAAATAACTATACATGCAAACAAATATCCACATTCATATTGGCAGTGTGCTATCATGGATTATTCATATATTTATAAACATTAAGAGGTTATTTCAGAAATAAATAGTTTTATGTTCCAACAGCATATATCAAGTAATGTTAACAAAGAATGTTCCAACAGTATATATCAAGTAATGTTAAATGAAGAATGTATAGGCATCACTTATTTATTAGACTATAAATTCCCTGTAGTCATTAGATAAATGCTTTGTACATGATTTGCACAATGTAAGGCTTTCAATGAATGAATGCTTCTTAAACATATGCCTTACACTGAAAGAGATATTTCATAACTACAAAATTTTAAATAAAGAAAATTTCAATTTATCAGATGTTTTGTGGGATATATATATATATATGTGCATATGTGTGTACGTGTGTGTGTGTATATATATGTATATATATATATATATATATATATATATATATGAATGTGGTCCATGGAATATATATATACACACACACACACACACACACATACACACATAAAATAACACATTCTATATAGGAAAACAGTAAAGATGCTAGTTTTATCTATTACATTGCTAATTGCTTGAAAATAAAGCAGGCTGGAGCAGTGTCGGTGAAATAAATAACTAGCGAAACATGTAAAATTCTATCTCTATCCACAATATATAGATTATGTTTCTTCATAAAGATTATTAATCTTGAAAATTCTAATTTTTATCTTCTTTATTTGGAAAGATTGCTGTAATTATTTATGAATCCACAAAAGGGAACATATGAAAACATTTTGTATGTTATCATCATTAAGCATTTTTCATTTATAAAATATGAACGAATCATAGCTACATACTCCATAATCTATTCTAAATATATGTATGCATGTATTTTAAAGACGGAGCCACATCCAAACCCAAAGGGCCTCCCTTAGCATTAGAAAGGTGAAGAGACATTGCCTCTATTTTGGTTGCTGTAGAGATGACAGTCTTGCAAAGCCAAACTCAAGGGCCTGGTTACCAAGATGGCCAACCTAGTTCTGAATTCAGGTTATTTTCTTTGTCTCTTGCTTTGCACGTCCTGTTGCCTCATTTGCCTTTGGTTAGGACATTTTGCTTCACCTTTGCCAAAGTACTGTCACTTTTGGTATAAATCAGAGATGGAGGATGTGGTTACACAAATGCTCACGACTCTCATAGTGGCAGCTCCCCATGATACAGTCCTTTCACAGGTGAGTCAGCTTTGGAGAATAAATGGGTTATTGTGTCTTGGCACTCATGGCTGCATCCTTGGCTTGCCAAGTCAAAATCTCATTGGGTAATTAAGGGATTCTCATAATGCTCCTTAAGTCCTGTCTTTGGCAGACATGATAAAGGTTATACCACTTTGGATAACATAAATGGAAAAATGTAAGTAAGCCAGAAGCAATAATAGCAGATGAGTTCTGCCGGTAGTGAAGATGATATATGAGATGATCAAAACTGCAGTTGAGAAGTCCATTTGAAATAAAATGTTCAAAAGCTGCCATCAGTAGCCCTCTGAGGAATGTTAATACAGGCTTAATGATAGTGAACTAAGACCAGGGTATTGAACTAGTGGTTGTAATGTTTCTCAAAGGTCTATGGCTAGACTGTCCAGACAGTTACATGTATCACATAACCACAGAGGTAGAGCTTGGATTGCATTCCAAATAGGAAAAAGGTTGAAATATCATGCCATTGGGATAGAGTGGAGGGAAAAGAGATGACAAGTTATCTATAGGAGCTCAGGCATTTACGTTGGTGGAAACAGGAAGACGATTCAGTAAGTTGGGAAAGATATTTATGCCTCTATATGTTTACAAAGTCAAAGAGGTAATTCAGCTGCACAGATATGTTTAACTAGCTTTATGTATTTATACCTATAGTTCTTGAATTACTGGTTTTATCCTATGACAAATTATTAGCTGCTGTTTAAGCCGACGTTGATTTATTTTGTTACTTATATTCTTGATCCACTTCTTAATGATTATAGAAGACATTCTTAAAAACATTCTCAAAACACAATTGATTCTAATTTAAAAAATCAACAACAACAAGAAGGCAACTGTTCATCAACTTTTTTTTAAGTACCTAAGAATCATCATTATATTTTTAAAGACAAGCAAATGTCTAAGAGGGGAGATATTTGATTCAGTGGCTTTATCACCCTGAGCAATGCTACTGGGCTACTGAAGTTATGAATCTCAAAGGATAGTTCAGAGTAAACTCTGGTTAATAAATAAAGCAGTTAATGTTATTCATGTACTATGTGAGCAGTTTAAAAAGGATAATATTTACATAACTATCTGTTACATTTATATTATAGTCTCCTAAAACAAATATTTCAACTCACAATAAATTATACCAGATATTAGCAATTGTCATCAATTGATGATGGAATGGCTATAATGAGTCATTCTAATTCCTTCCTTCTCTTTTTCCTTCTTCCCTTCAACAAATGTTTCCTGAATGCTGTATATATTAAATGCCAGGCACTATTGCTAGATGATAGATGCTATAGAAAGAATTTTTTTAAAAAAGCAAAGTCTTTACCCTAGAAAAGTTTACAACCAGATGGAGAACAAGATATAGTAGAAGAGAAAGAAATCAGAAATTACAATAATGTGTGAAAAGGGACATGATTGAAAGTTGTGCCAAGTGCTAAAGGTGCCAGTGGCAGGTTGCTTCTGCCAGCAGGGTGGTAAGAGAAGAGATGCTCATTAAAGGCTTTCAAAAACCCCACCTGAATTACAACTGGAAGGAAGGCGAGGGGCTTACAATGCAAGGAAGAGAGATAAAAAGCATTGTCCAAGGAGACATGAAAGGAGAAAAGACTGCAAAGCAAGAGAAATCCTGTAGTGATCTAAAATCCAAAAGATATTTAATATTACTGAAGAGAAAAATGAAAGGGGAATGGAGGAGAGACACAGCTGGAAAGAGAATAGGTGGCCAGATAACAAAGGGCTTTGAATTTTACTCTAAGAAATTTAGACCTTTCCTAAATGCTACAAAGAGAGGAAAATGAAAGCTCTTTAGCAGAGAAATGGCACTGTGGCAGATCATATTTGAGTTGTATTTCCTCCTTAGGACAATCTTTGTTTTCAAAGAACTGCCTCCTTCTTTACTACATGATTCTGCCCACCCTCAACCTTTCTGTGACTTGACTATGTGATTCCTGATTGAAGTCGAATCACTTCTATCTATTAGAGATTTGGGTTTCAGGCTAAGATACTATGTTCTAGGAGAGCTAAAAGACGAATGCTACTGGGGTGGTCATGTGCCTAGAAAAGTAGAGGAAGTCAGGATGCATAGATACAATAAATCAAATGGCAAAACTGCATCTAAGAAAATGAAACCTGTGTTATGGCCAAGTTATGAACAACCTAGAAAGACCGCACTCAAAAAAAACAATGCATCTTGATATATAGAAAATATCAAGGATGAATGTAGGGTTTGGGCTGAAAAACAAAACTGTGAGCCAAATTCAACAAATTCAATGAAAGTAGAGACATAGTCAGCAGATGGTTGAGCAGAAATAACTAAGGTGAGATAGACATTGGTAGAGCCAACTATCAGCATTAAAAAACAGTTTTTAGTAAAATTTAGGAGCATAAATTGTATATAGGCAGCAGTAGAAGGAAAGTTAATTATGAGATATAAGAGAATATAAGAAAGTAAGAGCTGAAAGAAAAAGTGTGCTATACTCATGGGAAGAGCTAGGGTTTTCTAAGGTTTAGTGTTGCAGAAAATAATCATAAAAATAAAATAAATTATGAAAATACATAAAATACTTTGTCCTGAAATGAGGTTTCAGAAAGCATGTTGTAAATGTTTGGGGAGATGGTTAAAACAAAAACTGGGTTAGAGAGAGGAGTTATATGGAATTAAATTAGTCTTTAGGTGCATCTCACCTTTGTGTAATAAGAGAAACAGCTAGTATGAAGGTTGCTTATAAACTGTATTTAAATTGACAGCAAAACATAAGTAACTACAAAGTATTTGTAGGCAGGTGTTGAACTAGCATATGTTCTTATAAGCAGGTCTATTAAGCCAATGAATAAATGAATATTATATCTGTAATAGTCTTGAAGAAGATGAACCACTTTAGAGCTGTCTTGCTTCCAGTGAGAAAACTGGCCTTCAATCATTGGATAGAAATGCTCCAGTGGAAATCTTACTGCTGCTGCTGATATGCTGAGATGTACTTTGACTCCTTGGTTTTTCCCCTTTAAGAATAAATTGAATCAGGGGACTCATACAAGTAGCAAACATTATATTCCTTCGAGAATAGTGGATATTGTCTAACTAAATATTAACATCATTGCTGTTCAAAAGCTCTTGTGTGAATGCATGGTAAGATTTTTGATGGTAAAAAAATAATAATAACTGATATTTACTGAACCCTTCATATAATGGAATTGTGCGAAGTGTTTACAACATGACGTTATTCAATTCTCCTATCAAAATTATGGAAGTAGATGTGGTTATGCCCATTTTATTAATTAGGAAGTAGAGGACTAAAAGACTGTGTAATTTGTCCATGTTCTCCCTGTTAATGAGTCAGAACTGAAGAGTTTTCACAGTTCATGACTTTTTGCAAACTGTCAATGAGTCAATGAGAGAAGTTTTCAGCCCATATGCACTTATACTATATATATTTGACAATTTAGGGTTCCTTTATAAGAAGTGAGCCTACATTTTTCCAGACACATACCTGAAATTTTATTAAGCTACCACCTCCACATATAAGGAATATGGACTGGATTATAAGATATTATTCTACAGCATAAAAGGCCAGATTTTCCTATAGATGGGGTTCACCATGTTAAAAGTCAGCTCTTTTCCCAAATTTAAATAATAAATAATAAAAATATATTAAAATATTTTTGTTTACTAACATATTATATTTCACTTTGAAAAAAATTAGAGGTTTTATGAAATAGATTATAGGTGAAATAAATTGTCTTTCTTACCAGTTTTTACCTGTGCTTAATTTCCTTTTAATTAAATTATGTTTTCAAACAGAACACTAAAATGCCAATCTAAAATTTTTCTTAAGGTCAAAATTTTATCTAGGGCACTAAAATGCCTCAAGCTTCAACTTGGCCCTTCTGTGGTTTTGATATCCAAAGCCTTGGAGATACTTCTCAATTTAAAATTTTACTTTCTTTTTAATGCTAAATATCTAATCTTTTTCATTACAAGAAGCAAAGCAAATGTGCTAATTTGGTTCCTTAGAATTACTTTCTGCTTTTAAATTCTCGTATCTTTCCCTACGAGGAGAGGGGAAAGAGTTGCAATATGTCTATGCATAATGCTCAAAGGAGTAGTTTTTTCCTTCTTCTTCTTTTTTTTTAACTTTACTTTAGGTGTATACTATATCCAGCATTTCTCCCCGTGTTATCCCTCCCCACCTTCCCCACCCCCCACTGTCCCTCCCCTACCCCCACCAACTGCCCCTAGTGTGTGATGCTCCCCTCCCTGTGTCCATGTGTTCTCATTGTTCAACATCCACCTATGAGTGAGAACATGCGGTGTTTGATTTTCTGTTCTTGTGTCAGTTTGCTGAGAATTATGGCTTCCAGGTTCATCCAAGTCCCTACAAAGGACACGAACTCATAGTTTTTTATGGCTGCGTAGTATTCCACTGTGTATATGTACCACATTTTATTTGTCCAGTCTATCATTGATGGGCATTTGGGTTGGTTCCAGATCTTTGCTATTGTAAACAGGGCTGCAATGGACATATGTGTGCATGTGTCTTTATAGTAAAATGATTTATAGTTCTTTGGGTATATACCCAGTAATGGGATTGCTGGGTCAAATGGAATTTCTATTTCTGGATCCTTGAGAAATCACCACACTGTCTTCCACAATAGTTAAACTAATTTACACTCCCACCAACTGTGTAAAAGTGTTCCTATTTCTCCACATCCCAGCATCTGTTGTCTCCAGATTTTTTAATGATCACCATTCTAACTGGCATGAGATGGTATCTCAATGTGGTTTTGATTTGCATTTCTCTAACGACCAGTGATGATGAGCATTTTTCATGTTTGTTGACCTCATATATGTCTTCTTTTGAAAAGTGTCTTTTCACATGCTTTGCCCACTTTTGAATGGAGTTGTTTGGTTTTTTCTTGTAAATCTGTTTTAGTTCTTTGTAGATTCTGGATATTAGCCCTTTGTCAGATGGGTAGATTGCAAAAATTGTTCCCATTCTGTTGGTTGCTGGTTCACTCTAATGACTGTTTCTTTTGCTGTACAGAAGCTCTGAATTTTAATTAGATCCCATTTGTCTATTTTGGCTTTTGTTGCCATTGTTTTTGGTGTTTTAGTCATGAAGTCCTTGCCTTTGCCTATGTCCTGGATGGTTTTGCCTACATGTTCTTGTAGTGTTTTTATGGTGTTCGGTTTTATGTTTAAATCTTTAATCCACCTGGAGTTAATTTAAGTGTAAGGTGACAGGAAGGGGTACAGTTTCTGCTTTCTGCACATTGCTAGCCAGTTTCCCAACATCATTTATTAAACATGGAGTCCTTTCCCCATTGCTTCTTTTTGTGATGTTTGTCAAGGATCAGATGGTTGTAGATGTGTGGTGTTGCTTCTGGGGCCTCTGTTCTGTTCCATTGGTCTATGTCTCTGTTTTGGTACCAGTATCATGCTGTTTTGATTACTGTAGCCTTGTAGTATAGTTTGAAGTCTGGCAGTGTAATACCTCTGGATTTGTTCTGTTTTACTTAGGATTGTCTTGGCTATGCAGGCTCTCTTATGATTCCATATGAAGTTTAAAGTGGTTTTTTTCAGTTCTGTGAAGAAGGTCATTGGTAGCTTGATGGGGATAGCATTGAATCTATAGATTTCTTTGGGCAGTATGGCCATTTTCACGATATTAATTCTTCCTAACCATGATCTTGGAATCTTTTTCCATCTGTTTGTGTCCTCTCTTATTTCTTTGGCCATCTTGGAGAGTCCCTTTTCCTTCTTAAGAGTAGCTTTTTCAGGCAGTTTCTGAGATTGTTCAAATACCTATGATGTTTTCTATCTGCTTTCAACTGGTTTCTTTTTGTTGCTGTCTACTAGTCTGAAATGATTTTACTTCATGATTTCTGACTGTGTTCATCTTTATAGAGGTAAGTCCTATTTTTCTCAGACTATTGCAAGACCTAACTTTAAAAAATATTGAAACAGAACATAATTTCAAAATAGTTCAATAGCATAATTTTTCTGTAGTCCCTAATGAATGCTTTATAAAACCATGATTCTAAACTCAAACTCTTAAAGGTTATTAGTTTTAATAACTACCTAAAATTATTTTATTTTACCAACATGGAGTTTCATTTCTCATATCTTGATTTTAAGTGTATCCTTTGCATTCCAGGGGTTTTCCACACATCTCCTAGAGACAGTGGACATTTTTTTGTAACCTATGTTGAGTCTTGCATTCTTTTCTCATTTAAATGCAATATTTGGATGTCATACCTGAGAGAATCTTATTTGTTTTCCTGACTTGAACCAACTTAAAATTATAAACCTAAATGATTCCCTTACTACATTATGCATCTATTCTCCTTTTTCTTGCATCTGTTCTCTTTGCCTCTACTTTTGATTCCTAAATTTTTAAACATCTTGCACATTCATATTCTTTAAAATAGATTAAATGATAAATTGCATAAATCATTTCATTCTTATGGAGATATTTAAGAATAATGTAACCACAGCTATTATTTAAATTATAATATTTCCTTAATGCATATGTAAAGTGGTAGGGGCATATTCCTGTCAAATATAAGAAGACTTTTTTTTCATCTGCACAGAGAAATAATCTCAAAGAGAGAGAGCATTAAAAATATATATCAGCCTAGAATTCTATAACTTCCCCTAAAGCCCCCAGATTGAACAAAAATTATGTAATGGAATATATTTGCCTGAATATTTGTTCCTGTGGTCATTTAATAGTTGCCACAAACTCACTTTAATGCCTTCTGGAGATTTAACCTGCTTCTACAATCTTCAATCAATAATGTTTTAAGGAAAGAGAAATAAAAGCACCCCATGTTGCATCACCTTTGCTACTGCCTTGCTCAGACTGCACCAGCCTTCGTTTAGCTTACTTACAGTCCAATAGGGGAAAAAGATAAGTAAATGGTCTCTATCTTGTTATTGGTCTTAGTTTGTTAGACTCCTGTAACAAAATACCTTGATGATTTGTAAACAATAGAAATGTATTGCATAAGATCAAGGAATGAGTAGATTCCAGTGTCTGATAAGCACGTGCTCCTCATAGATGGTGCCATCTATGTGTGCTGACATGGAAGAAGGAGGCACACAGGCTTCCTCAGGCCTCTTTTATGAGGGCACTAATTCCATTCATAGCTTGTGTGTGTCAGCCTTCTACTTTCATGAACTAATCACTTTCCAAAGACCTCACCTTTTAATATCATTGCATTAGGAATTAGGTGTCAACACATGAATTTGAAAAGGACACAAAGATTTAGACCAGAGCATTGTTTATTCCCAATTTCTTGATCATTTCCCTTCTAGTTTCCCAGCTCCAAGAGGTTAGGTTCTTGCCTTTTTCACTTATCTTTCCAGAGACTAAGGGATTGTCCCTGGGCCATGTGCTATCAGATCTGCCTAAATGTCTTTTTCTATACATGCCATTCTGCTTATGGAACATGTCCCTGAGGTCTTGCTCTGTTTAACTCTTTAGATCTTGCCTGAATCCAATGCTTCCTGAAAATGACATTCTGATTATCCAGACCCAGCTCATTACCTGTGCTCTCCTTTCACATCAGACTGGTGTTTCAGGCCTGTCCATCCATCTTTTCTCTAATTATATTATCTTTTTTTCACAGAATATTTTTAAAATAGTGCAAGAATGGTTTTGAAATTTGTTGTAATATATGTTGCTCATCATTTGACCAATGAATAATTGTCTCTTCTAAGCAAGAGAATCAGAGAAAGATGGTACATAAAGTAAAACTGTAAACTCCAAGTGGCATTGCTGTAAGAGAAAAATGAAGTAGTTCACAAAGGGAAATAAAATGTACCACCTTGGCAAAATATAATAGTTTTAGGTTATTATTACTAACATTTAAATTTTTCATGATAATATAGTAAGGGTAAACATTGGCAAGTATAGCAAAATGAAATAAAACCTGAATATTTAAATGGTTACAATGTGAGTTTAACTTGAGAATGAACAATTTGAAAAAAGAATAAGATATAACCTAGTTGTCACTTATCAAAACTTATTTTATAAAGTTAACTGAACAAGGACTTGAATAGATATTTATACAATTATGTTCATAGAAGATTATTCATAATAGACAAAAGATGGAAGCGATGCAAGAGTCCACAGATGGATAAAAGGATTTTAAAAAATGGTATAAACATGCAATAAAATATTATTTATCCTTAAAGAGGAAGGAAATTCTGACACATTACAACGTTAATATTGAAGATATTATGCTAAGTGAAATAAGCCAGTCAAGGGCAAATATCTGATTCCACTTATAGGAGGTACCTAGAATGGCCAAATTTATAAAGACAGAAAATAGAATGGTGGTTGCCATGGGCCAGTGGGAGGGAATGGAGAGTTATTTTTTGATGGATACATGGTTTTAGTTTGGAACAATGAAAAAGTTCTGGTGTGATGGTGGCACAATAATATGAATGTATTTAATGTAACTGAACTATAGGCTTAAAAATGATTAAAATGCCAAGAAAATGATGGCAAGCTACAGACTGGGAGAAAATATTTGCAAAAGACATGTAATAAAAAATTGTTATCCAAAACATACAAAGAACTCTGAAAATTTAACAATAAGAAAATGAATAATGCAAAAAAATGGTAAAGACCTGAACAGACACCTCACCAAAGAAGATATACAGATGACAAATAAGGATATGAAAAGATGTTCAACATCACATGTCATTAGGGAATTGCAAATTAAAGCAATGGTGAGCTACCACTCCACACCTATTAGAATAGCTCCATCCAAAACAATGTTGGTAAGGATATGGAGGAACAGAAACTCTCATTCATGGTGGGTAGGAATCAAAATGGTACAGCTACTTTGGAAGACAGTTTGGCAGTTTCTTATGAAACTCCTTACAAAGTATTCGAAATGATCCACAGAGAAGAAAAAGACATTAAAAATATGAAAAGGAGTATAAAAAACATTTGGCATGTGATAAAAAAAAATCTAACGTGTGTAATTGGAGAGATGAAAGGGAAGAGAGTACTTAAAGAAATTCAGACTCAGAATTTCTCAAAACGGATGTATCATATCAAATAACATGGTCCAAGAACTCTCTGTTCCCTTACCTTCCCATGTATTAGAAAAAAAAATTAAATGATTAATTTACCACAATAGAAATGCAATAAATAAATAAATAAATAAGACATCTGAAAGAAAATTTAGGACATGATATTCTTCACCTTAGAGTTGGCAAAGATACTTTAGACAAGACACAAAAGTCCTAGCTATTAAAATAATTGGTAAATTGGTCTTCATTAATATTAAGTGCTTCTACTCACAAAAAGTTGCCTAAGGAGAGTAAAAGACAAGCTGCACACCAGAAGACATTAGCAAGGCATTATTAAAACAATAAACTCATATTCCAGAATTTTTAAATGCCACAAAAATTCTACAAGTCAATATGGAAAAACAAAAAATAACAATTAAAAATGTTTTAAAGAAACAAAGGCCTAGAAAAGATACCTTATAAAAGACAATATTCAATTGGCCAAATAAATATAAAAAGTGCTGAATAACCTAATTAGTCACCCCAGATGCAGATTAAATTCACAATGAGATATTACTGTATCCACCCCACCTGAAGGGCTAATATTAAAAGGACTGGTCAAACACAGAGTGGCAAGTATGCAGTCAACTGGGACTCAAATACATTACCAGTGGCTGTGTGAATTACTACAACCACTATTAAACACTATTGGAATGTATACTAAAGCTAAACATGTGTATACCATTTATAAACATGTGTATACTCAGCAATTCCATATATACACATATATATATAGTTTTGCTTAACTATAAATGTGTATGGTATACATACACACATATATAATATGTATGTTATATATAAGATATATCTATTATATATTATAATGTATAATATATACCGATATATAATTGCTGTATATACATATACAGTAATTTCACACATATTATGTATTAATATGCATATATAATATAACATATATACCTTCTAAGAAAAAAATGAGTTCTTAATATTTACAAAAATATGTATATGAATATTTATAGTTGTTTTATTTATTACAATCAAAAACTGAATTGCAAATATCCACCAGTGAGGGAATGGCAATGAAAAAGAACAACATGAATGAAAACTCACAAGCATAAATGTTGAGCAGGAAAAGCAAGACACAGAAGAATATGTGCTATGATTTTATTATATGGAATTTAGTAACAAACAAAGCTACTATATAATGACAAAAGTCAAAATAATGGTAATCTAATGGGGAAATTTTGATTGAGATGGGTATAAGAAAGTCTCTGGGTGCTGAAATTGTGCTATGTATTCATCCAGATGGTGCTGATGAATATTTATATATTTAAAGTTTCTAAATATGTGTTTTTTGCTTCAATAGAGGATTTAACATTAAAATAATAAATATATAACAATGCATTTTCAAAAAGTTAATATAGCTCCTTTACTTGATAAAGAAAAGAATATTATCTATCTACAAAATGTCTTCCATTATCTTTTATCTTGTCATTTTTACTGCCAAAGGTAACTGCTTTTCTGATTTCTGCATGTTTTTGAACTTTATATTAACTGAATTTCTTGTGGTTATGGTTTGTTTATTCTCATTATTTTTAGTATTACATTGAATGAATATATCAAAATTTTGGGTTTTTTATTCTACTAGATATGGCATTTGAGATTTTTCCAGGGCTAAAATATATTTCTTCTACAAACATTCTTGTACATGTATTTTGGCAAATATAAATACATACTTATGTTAGGTATATTGACTTGAATAGTTTACGAAGATATTTCTGTTCCTATCCAATGTAAATTCCTTTTAGCCCTTAATAATCATCCCCAAATCTCCTTAACCTGATAAGCAACTTCAGCAAAGTCTCAGGGTACAAACTCAATGTGCAAAAATCACAAGCATTCCTATACACCAATAACAGACTTAAAGAGAGACAAATTAAGGATGAACTGCATTCACAATTGCTACAAAGAGAATAAAATACCTAGGAATACAACTAACAAAGGATGTAAAGGACCTCTTCAAGGAGAACTACAAACTACTGCTCAAGGAAACAAGAGGGCACAAACAAATAGAGAAGCATTCCATGCTCATGGTTAAGAAGAATCAATATTGTGAAAATGGCCATACTGCCCAAAGTAATTTATAGATTCAGCACTATCCCCATCAAGCTACCAATGACCTTCTTCACAGAACTGGAAAAAACCACCTTCAACTTCATATGGAACCAAAAGAGAGCCCACATAGCCAAGTCAATTCTAAGCAAAAAGAACAAAGCTGGAGACATCATGCTACCTGACATCAAACTATACTACAAGGCTACAGAAATCAGAACAGCATGGTACTGGTACCAAAACAGAGATATAGACCAATGGAACAGAACAGAGGCCTTGGAGGCAATGCCACACATCTACAACCATCTGATCTTTGACAAACCTCACAAAAACAAGCAATGGGGAAAGGACTCCATGTTTAATAAATGGTGTTGGGAAAACTGGCTAGCCATGTGCAGAAAGCAGAAACTGGACCCCTTCCTGACACCTTACACTAAAATTAACTCCAGATGGATTAAAGACTTAAACATAAGACCTAACACCATAAAAACCCTAGAAGAAAACCTAGGCAAAACCATTCAGGACCTAGGCATAGGCAAGGACTTCATG
>PVKP010025468.1:0-33587 GCA_004027715.1 Plecturocebus donacophilus
TTTGTGTGTTCTTGCCTATAAGAAAGGTCTAAATACAGCGTACCGATGGGTTTTAACTTTTTATTCAGTTTGTCTGTTTGTTTTGATTGGTGCATTTAATCCATTTAAGTTTAGGCTTAATATTGATATATGTGAGTTTAATACTGTTATTTACGACTAACTAGCTGTTTGCCCATTAGTTGATGTAAATTCTTCATTGTTGTAATATTCTTTACTTTTTGGTAAGTTTTTAGGATAACTGATGCTGGTTGTTCATTTTTGTGTATAGTACTTCTTTCAGAATTTGTTGTAAAGCAGGACTGGTGGTGATGAAATCTCTGAGTTCTTGCTTGTTTGCAAAAAATTTTATTTTTCCCTGGGTTGTAAAACATAGTTTAGCTGGATATGTAATTCTGGGTTGAAAGTTTTTTTCTTTAAGGATGTTAAATATTAACCCCCATTCTCTTCTGGCTTGTAGAGTTTCTAGTGACAGATCTGCTGTGAGTCTGATAGGCTTCCCTTTATGGAACCTGGCCCCTCTCTCTGGCTGCCCTTAATATTTTCTCCTTTATTTCAATCTGAGTAAATCTGACAATTGTGTGTCTTGGGGTTGGTCTTCTTGAGGAATATCTTTGTGGGGTTCTCTGTATTGTCTGGAGTTGAGTATTGTCGTGGCTTGCTAGTTTAGGAAAATTTTCCTGGATGATATCCTGAAAAATATTTTCCAGCATGGATTCATTCTTGTCATCACTTTCAGGTATACCTATTAAGCGTAAATAAGGTCTTTTCACATAGTCCCATATTTCCTGGAGATTTTGCTCATTTCTCTTTATCCTTTTTTCTCTGAACTCATCTTCTCATTTCATTTCATTAAGTTAGTCTTCGACCTCTAATATCCTTTCTTCTGCTTGATCAATTCAACTGTTAAGACTTGTGCATACTTCACAGGTTTCTTGTATTGTGTTTTTCAGCTCCATTAATTCATTTATGTTCCTCTCTAAATTGTCCATTCTTGTTAGCATTTCATCAAACCTTTTTTTAAAGTTATTAGTTTCTTTGCATTGGGTTAAAACATATTTTTTTAGCTCACAGAAGTTTCTTATTAGCCACCTTCTAAAGCCTGACTCTGTTAATTCTTCACACTCATTTTCCATCATGCCTTGTTCTATTACCAATGAGGAACTAGCGTCCTCTATAGAAGGAGAGACATTCTGATTCTGAGTGTTCTCAGTTTTTTACGGCAGCTTCTTGGCATCTTTATGGTTTTATCCACCTGTCATCTCTGTAATTACCAACTTTCAAATTAAGTCTCTGAGTGGACGTCCAGCTTGTTGATTCCCAGCTCCGGAATCTATGTAATTTTCACTGCGGTGACCTACAATGCTGGCTAAAACAGTAGCGTTGAAATTTGTGGTGCTTTTCTGCCTGGGGGTCTCCGGTCTGGCTTCTCAGTCCCTTTTTCAATCAGCTGGATGGACTGCTCTGCCTTATCAGAGCTCCAAATATCATCCAAAAGGAGACCCAGTCTCGTTTACTCTGCACCAAAAGCTGCCGGGCTGAGGCGCCGGCAAAACAGCTGCGCCAGCTGAAAGGGTCACGTTGGTGACCCGTGGGGCTCCTCAGCTGGGAATGCCCTGGTCCATGGGCAGCAAAAATTTGTTGGTAAGTGTAGCATCCACTCACTCTCTGCGCTTTCACTGGGAGCTGCAATCCTGAGCTGCTAGTGATTGGCCATCTTGGATCTCTCTCCACTGGTTGTTTCTTTCTATGTTTAGTGCCTCTTTCAGGGGCTCTTGTAAAGCAGACCTGGTGGTGATGACATCTCTGAGTACTTGCTTGTTCGTAAAGGATTTTATTTCTCCTTCGCTTATGAAGCTTAGTTTGGCTGAATATGAAATTCCGGGTTGAAAGTTGTTTTCTTTAAGGTTGTTGAATATTGGTCCCCACTCTCTTCTGGCTTGTAGGGTTTCTGTTGAGAGATCTCCTGTGAGTCTGATGGGCTTCCATTTATGGGTAACCTAACCTTTCTCTCTGGCTGCCCTTAGTATTTTCTCCTCAATTTCAAACCTGGTGAATCTGACGATTATGTGCCTTGGGGTTGCTCTTCTTGAGGAATATCTTTGTGGTGTTCTCTGTATTTCCTGGACTTGTATTGGCCTGCCTTGCTAGATTGGGGAAGTTTTCCTGGATAATATCCTGAAGAATATTTTCCAGCTTAGATTCATTCTCTCCATCACATTCAGGTACACCTATCAAAGATAGATTATGTCTTTTCACATAGTCCCATATTTCTTGAAGACTTTGTTCATTCGTTATTACCCTTTTTTCTCTAATCTGCCTTCTCATTTTATTTCATTGAGTTGATCTTCGACCCCTGATACCCTTTCTTCTGCTTGGTCAATTCCATTGTTGAAATTGTGCATGCTTTGCAAAGTTCTCATGCTGTGTTTTTCAGTTCCATCAATTCACTTGTATTCCTCTCTAAGTTGTTTATTCTCTTTAGTATTTTGTCAAATCTTTTTTCAAGGTTCTTAGTTTCTTTGCATCGGGTTAGAACATGTTCTTTTAGCTCACAGAAGTTTCTTATTATCCACCTCCTGAAGCCTGATTCTGTCAATTCATCACACTCATTCTCCATCCAGCCTTGTTCCCTTGCTGGTGAGGAGTTGTGATCCCTTGCAGGAGGAGAAGCATTCTGGTTTCTGGTGTTTTCATCCTTTTTGAGCTGGTTTCTTCCTATCTTAGTGGATTTATCCACCTGTCATCTTTGTAGTTGTTGACTTTAGATTGGGTCTCTGAGTGGACGTCCAGTTTGTTGATGATGAAGTTATTTCTTTCTGTTTCTTAATTTTCCTTCTAACATTCCGGCCCCTCTGCTGTAGGACTGCCAAGGTCCATACCAGGCCCTGCTTGCCTGGGGATCACCTGCAGCTGCTGCATAACAGTAAGGGCTGCTGCCAGTTTCTTCTTCTGCTATCTTTATCCCAGAAGGATACCTGCCAGATGTCAGTCTGAGTTCTCCTTTATGAGGTGACTCTTTGGATATACGGGGGTCAGGGAGCTGTTGGAGGAGATAGTCTGTCCTTTATAGGAGCTCACTTGCTGAGCTGTGAGCTCTGTTGTTCTATTCAGAGTTGCTGGGCTGGTACATTTAAGTCTGCTGCAGCAGAACTCATAAGCCCCTTTTTTTTTTCCCAGGTGCTCTGTCCCGGAGATTTAGGGCTTTATTTATGAGTTTCTGTTGTGCTGCTGCCTTTTTTCAGGGCTGCCCTGCCCAGCCAGGAGGCAGCGTAGTCACTGTCTGCCTGCAGAGGCTTTGCTGAGCAGCTTTGGCTCCACCCAGCTGCTGTGTGAACTTCCCTGCAGTCCTGTTTATACAGGTATAGTTAGAACTCCCTCAGCAATGGCAGCCCACCTCTATAATGGTAAACTCTCTCTGTAATGGTGGGCTGCCTCAGCAATGGTGGACTACCTCCATAGTGGTGGACTACCTCCATAGTGGTGGACTGCCTTGGTAATGCTGGACGCCCCTCCCCAACAAAGCTGTACCATCCCGGGTTCAGCTGCATTTGCTGTCAATCTCTCAATCCAGAGCGTTTCAGATTGCTGTTTTTTTGTGAAGGTGGGACCAGCCGAGCCTGATAACCTGGCTCCCTTCCTCAGAGCCCTTTTTTTTTTTAGTTTAACAGGCAACTCTGGGTCCCAGGTGTTCCAGTTGCCTGTTGAAAAGGTGCCGGAATCTGTATGATTTCCCATGCAGTGACCCACTGTGCCAGCTGAAACAGCTGCGCTGAGATTTGTGGTGCTTTTTTGCCCGAGAAGCTCCTGGCCTGGCTCCCTGTTTCAGTCCCCTTTTTTTTAATCAGTTGAATGGGTGACTCTCTATCCCAGGAGCTCCAATCGCCAGCTAAAATGGTGCCCAGACCCGTGTATTTTTGGTGGAAAACCACTGCACCTGCCAAAACAGTCTCACTGGCCAAAACAGCCATGCTGGCAACCCATGGGGCTCCTTCGCCTGGGAATCTCCTGATCTACGGGCAATAAAAATCCATCTAGAAATGCAACGTCCACTCACCCTCCGCACTTTCACTGGGAGCTGCAATCCTGAGCTGCTCCTAGTCAGTTATCTTGGATCTGTCACCTCATTCTGATTATTATTTAAAGTTGTCAGTAGTAAAAAAAAACTTTAGGCAATCATAGTTTGCCCAAACTATGAAAAGAGTAGAACATGAGAGAGAAGGAAAATTAGCACATCCATAAAGAACAAAGGAGCAAAAAATTAGGAAGAAGGAAGATTAGAAGGAAGAGTCATTCCCAAAAAAGTTAGTAAATCTAGCCCTCTCACTCTTATACTCTTCTTAACATTTTTTGAGTAATTCGCAATAAACACTGGTTCAATCTGAAAACAGTACTTTTCTTACTCTAAAGCAATTGATAGTGCATTAAAGTAATGCCCTAGAATAGAAAAATAAAATAAAATGTTCCTTGGGTCAGAGTGACAGGGCCAGTCTGAAAGCACAGTCTGTATCATTCATAAGTGAGTCTTTACTGGCCATGGAAGGCTGCACCCATATTCTTAGGGTAACATCCAATTGTGCTATGATTATGCAGACCCACTAGAGTATCACAAAAATATATGTATCTTTCTATATTTCTGTATCGAGGTCAAAATTTACAAATTAAAAAGTGAATGGCTCTACTGTGAGAATTATAGACAAAGACACAGTTGAAAGCCAGCTTGCTTTTGCATACTTCATTATTTATCATAAAAAATAAAACATAACAGGAACAACTAAAACTGACTGGTTAAATAGAAACAGGTCATTTTTAGAAACTTATTTTTAGTCCTATATAATTGAGCAGCATAATATCTTCAGGATTGTTCTGGCTGGTTGCTTCTGCTTCAGAGGAAGATGCAATCTTTCTAGAAAACCAAACTTAAAGTTCAGGATGTACCTGTCATTTTTATTAATACTGAGTTTATCTCATTGACCTCCTGAATCTAATCATGAATAAGCTTAAGCCACATTGAATATATGTATATATATGTATATATGTTTCAAACATTGAAAACTCTGGGTTAAAGTAGAAGAAAAGGAGGTCAGTTTGGTGATGTTATATTAAGCCTGAGATGACCAAAAAAAGAAAAAGAGATATTGTGTATTCAAGTGGGAGGCTCCAAGCGGGTCCTGGAAATGGAGTAGGGGCTATTTTCAAATGTTTGCCTTCATCTCAAATGCCATTTATATATCCAAGTGATGCTGTCTTCTGAAATAGTGACTACGTGTACACACAACCCATAGCATATTTAAGCCACAAAATCACTGTTTAAGAAGTCGGTCATAAGTCCTACTATCTAGAAAACAGCAATATTCCACTCATTAGAATACTAGATTGAGGAGTCTTAATTTGAGCTCATTTTTGCATCCTTTGGTACGGCCTCCTGCTTTTTAATAGGGTGTGGTGCAGAAAGACAAACACCACATGTTCTCACTTTTAAGTAGGAGCTAAATAATGCATACACATGGAAACGAGTGTGGAATGATAGGCAATGGAGACTGAGAGAGTTGAAGGGTGAGAGGAGGTGAATGATGGGAGGTTGCTTGATGGGTAGAATCCACATTGCTCCAGTGATGAAGGTACTGAAGGTTCTCACTTCACCACGGTGCAATATGTCGAAGTAGCAAAATTGCAGTTGTACCGCATGAATATAGACAAATAAAAAATTAAAAGGTGTGGCGTAGGAGTGACAAGGACTCTCACCACCATGCCCTCCAACAACAACAAAAAAAAAAGCAAAAAACTGATACTATTTATAGCCTGTGTTGGCAGGAAAGAGGGAAGAGATTTCAGGAGAGGAAGAAAAACAAAGCCCTTCACAGATCGCTGACTCTATACTTTACTACAGGCATTTCCCCTTTTGATCTTTGTCTACTGTTGCCTTAGGAGGTCGAAGAGTATTCACAATAAAGTCCTGAAGGTTGTCAAGGTCTCAACCAGAGGGAGCGAGGGCTAGTGTCACTGTCAGACTGAGTTCTCTGTGCACTGTGCTATGTGAGAAAGCCCACAGCAACAGGGCTGTGTTAGTTTGCATATCTGCAGAACTGCTATGCAGTCCTAAAGGAGCCTTAGCACACGAGAAAGCAAAGGAAGCAAAACAGGCCCTTCAGGAATGTGCTGTGCTCCCTGCAGTGAGTGGCAGAAGATGAGGATGCTTATCCTGAAAGGATAAAGTAAAGCTTGAGTACCAGTATCTGGGACATGGTACATTTTTGAAAACAAACTGCCGTATGTTTAAGATGGCTGAAAATTCTGACAGTCTTCTTATCAAGAGGTGGGGTCTCCATCCGTACTCTTCCCTTGAGTCTGGGAGAGCTCTGTGTCTGCTTGATCAATAGAGCGTGAGAAAAATGATGCTGTCCCGATTTCTCAGCTCAGGCACTAAGTGACCAGTAACTTCCATTTCTGTTTCTTGGCATACTGTCTGTACCATCCAAGCTAGGAACCCACCATCCAAGCTGGGAAGAAGCCTCAGAAGCCCATAAAAGGTCCACATGTGAAGCACATTAGTGCCCTGGCTGGCAGACACCTGAGTTTCCAGCCACGGGCCAACACCCAACTCAGCAGCCAGGTGAGGGGGCTCTCAGGGTGACCGATGGCTACCACCAGCCCTAGTCAAGCTGCCCCAAGCAGAGATGCACTGTTCAATAACCAAGTCACAGACATGATGAGTTGTTTATTTTGGAAAGAGGAGCAGAGGAAAGTACAGCTATTAAAAGAGATTATACAGTAAGTACTGTCTGAAGTTGGAATAAATAAAAATGTAACATTTATTATGTGGAGAGGGAACTTATAATTATCTAACAATGAGAATTTATTTCCATGCTCGAAAAGACTGAAAATGACTGCTTTTTTGTCAGAGAAAAAATTTTAGTTTATAGAGCTAGTGAAGTACATCATAAAGTACTAAAAGCACTACATATGTATGTATACATACACACACACTTATATGTACAGTTATACACATATGTTGTTATTATTATCAGCATCATTTTCAAATGCAAAACATGTTTGCAAGCTAAACTTTGAGAGAAAACAATTATGTTTATGTTCTCCTTAGCCCTTTTGAGGAAAAGAACCACCAGGAACCTAAGAGGCATCATTGAAAGTCACTAGCACGGAGACCACATAGGGTTTTGAAGATCAAAGTAACATATGCAAACTCCACTGACTTCAGATGTTAAATCAAAACATGAAAGTCTTTTTTTATTTTTGAAAAACTCTATTGGCTTCTGTCAGAGAAATTTGTATAACTTTCCTCTTTCTCTGTGTTAATTATTAGAGGTATTTGCATAAAAAGGAGATCTTTATTTTTAAGAGTTTATCTGTTTCTGCTGTTTATTCCTCACTTGGAGTAATAATCCAGTATCCGACATATAGCAGCAGGAGGATATAAACTCTTAAAAGACAAAGATCTTGTTTTTATACCAACAATTCAAATAATATTTTTGAAGTCAATCATAAGATTGATGGTATGCAAATAATATTGTCTGCAACATATTTTTCCATATATTCCAAGATTTTTTCAAAGTGTTTGCTACCAACAGAGTACTCAGAGGAAATGAGAAACAGTTTATCTAGCAAATGTCAAGATATATTATCAAGAAAATCACATATAATTGGAATGTGGAAAAGTAGGTCATGTGTCACCTTAAAAAGGTTCACATCATTTTTAACCAACATTTGTGAAAACAAATAATTCTTTTGTGACCATGGAAAAGTCCCAAACTGGGTACATGCCTTTTTATAATAATGTGTCATTGAAACATGTTTCTTTTCCAGAAGTAATTCAAGGTGTTTGTTTGCACCTCAATAATTTTCTTCCAAATACATTGAGAGACCAAAATGATGATTTCTTAGTTTATATCCATAGGACCACTTTCAATGTACAGTGTCAAAAATTTATAATGCACAAATATTAAAGAACTGCTGAGAAGATTTTAAGCATTAATCTTTCAGTTACCATTCAAAGTATCTTATTGTTTACTCTAAATAGTAAGATACTATTAATATCGATTAATTTGTTCACATACATGACTTTGTTTGGCTCTTCAAATATCTTGTGAGAAAAACAGAGAAGATACTACTAACTCTATGTTTTAATTTGAAAATTCAGAGAAGTTAAATTACTTATAAGTCATATGACTACGTAATGTTGCATCTGGGTCTAGACTTCAGATATCCTGGTTTGGGGGCTCAGTATATACCCATAATATTATGCATATGATACAGTTCAGATATTTGTCTCTTTCAAATATCATGCTGAAATGTAATCCTCATTGTTGGACACAGAGATTACATTTCAATATGTAATGTAAGGAATTACATTATATTACTGATTCCCTGGTTGGGGGTGTTTGGATCATGGGGGCATATTCCTCTTGAATGGCTTAGAGCCATCCCCTTGGTGATGAGTGAGTTCATGTGAAATATGGTTATTTAAAAGTGTGTGGCACCTTCTGCATCACTTGCCCCCACTCTCGCTACGTGAAATTCCTGCTCCCATTTCACCTTCCACCATAATTGTAAGAAGATGAGCAGATATTGATGCCATGCTTATACAGCCTGCAAAACCATCCACCAGTTAAACTTCTGTTGTTTATAGATTATCCAACCTCAGGTATTCCTTTAGAGCAACACAAGAAAGACCTAATACAGTATGTTAAAAAGATCCTTGGAATACCCATGAGAAAAGTAAACTAAGCAAGTAAGAAAATTGTAATAAAAATACACTTCCCTATATAAAAATGTTACAGTCATCATTAGCCTGAATCAAGTGTAAAGACATTAATTAGGAGAGGTTTCTCTTGTTCTGAAGATGATAACAGTTACTTCATAGCTAATATGGGTATTTTGAAATTATGAAACTAATACTACTCAAAAATCTGACATTTATATTTTGGTTTTAGATGATCTAAAAGATACTTCTAGATGTAACATTTAGAAAACACTGGTGTAGAAAGCAGATTATCATAATAAAAACAGTAAAGGGGGAACACAATTCTGTCTGGTTTGCATATTGATTCCATCTTCAGGAAACATCTAGTTGCCTCCAACCACTGTCTTTCATTGATGGGGTAAACACATAAAGAAAACTCTTGGAAAACAGATAAATAGACAGGTATGTTGTATGATTGGTTCCTCAGTTATTTATCTCTTAAAAATATAGCCAGAGCAACAATCTCATTCTCTCTCTCTTTTATTCCTGTCTTCCCTCTTCAGTTTATCTTTCTCTAAAGTCCTACAATTTAAATAAAAATACTGGGCTGGGCACAGTGACACATGCCTGTAATCCAAGCACTTTGGAAGGCCAAGGTGGGAGGATCTCTTGAGCCCAGAATTTCAAGAACAGCCTGGGCAACATACTAAGATCCCATCTCTATGAAAAGTACTAAAAATTAGCTGGATGTGGTGGCATGTGCCTTAGTCTCAGTTGCTTGGGAGGCTGAAGGAGGCGGGTCACTTGAGCCCAGGAGTTTGAGGCTGTAGTGAGTCATGATCGTGACACTGCACTCCAGTCTTGGAAACAGGTCAAAACCCTGTCTCTAAAAAAAAATTAAAATAAATAAGTAAAAAGACTTACAATTGATTATTATATTTTTTTCTATAATTTAAAAAATATTACTGTTTGTAGCTAACCAAAGTGTCAGTCTCTGGTTAAGCTTGCATAATGCACAAATCTAATAATTGATAATTTCAGTTTAATTTGTAGCTGTCAAACGCATTAAAAATGAAGTAAAATTTTTGCTATGGTTATGTAGAATATAAGTAGAGCTTAGTTATCATTGTATTCTATTCATTACTATGAAAAATGTATTTATACTTCCCATACACAAAAGTAGTTTCTGTGTGCAAATGTCTGCTATGTATAGCTGAATGACAAATCACCCCAAAACTTACTGGTGTGAAACAACAATGATTTATTATTTTTCATGACTCTGGGTGGTTTTTCCTGATCTCACCTGGAGATCACTTTTACAACTGTCTTCATCTGGAAAGTTATCTAGCAACTGAGCTGAGACAGCTGGTGCCTCCTCTCTGTGTGATCTTTCATCCTTAACGCAGCTAGCCCAAGCCTTCTCAAATGGTGGCAGCAGTTTTCGGAAAAGGCATGCTTCAATGTATAAGCACATATTAAGCTTCTGCTTGCCACATGTTTGCTGAGGTCCTATTGTTTAAAGTAGGTGACATGACCAAGCCTAGTGCCAATGTGGGTGAAGGCTACCATACTACCACCACTCAAAGGCACTGCTACTAGGAGGCACGTTTCATTGACGGTCACTAGTGCAACCATGTACCATAATGGGAAAATATTGTTACTTTGAAATAAAACAACTCATCTGTTAAGATAACATTATTTGAAAGAAGCGTAACAAGTTTATGAATGCTTTTATAGGGTATTTTTCAGGTCACAAAAATCCTCTATTTTAACACTTTGTAATTATGTTTACAATAAAAAATAAATAGAAAATGCTTTATCAAGGAAACATAATGCTTTTATATAGAAGGAGAATTGATCATTACTGAGCACTGGCTATGCATGTAGTACTTAATCAGGTGAATACATGTGTTCTCATTTAATTAATCTGATGAGGGAATGTGTTCTCTTTCCGGGTCCACAAGGGGGCGTAGTTTTAAGGGCAAGAACTTCCCAGCGCCCATGCCCTCTTCCCATCTCTCTCCATCCGGAAGTTTTAACTGTCATTGTTTAAATTTTCAAGGGCCTCTGAAAGGGTCAAAAGTCAATCACCCCAACGGAAGTTCCAAGGGACTCCTTTCATTGGCCAGGGGTCTTGGAGAAGGTGGGCGTTCCTCCCAGGTTAAAAGTCCCCTTCTTCCACACCCCTTTAAAGGACTCCATGTTTGGATCACCTTCCACACACTCTCTCTCTCATGGAAGCTCTCTCTCTTCCTCTCCTTTTTTCTCTGTATCTAAATAGATCACTTTCTGCAAACTCTGTTTAGGGTCAGGTATTTACTTTTTGGCGCGCTGCACCATGGTCTCCCTTCCCACTCTTGAGAGAGTGATAGACCAAGAACCTGGAGAAACGTCCTCTCAGGGGAGCTGAGGGCTCCCGTGAACCCCTGAACCCCAACACTAATAGGACAATACTGAATAATTATTTGTTTAATTTCTTTAATGCAAAAAATAATCCTGAATACTCACTTATTAAGTACTATGCTCAACTCTTTTCATCATTTTGACTAATATTCTGAAAATCGAAGTACTAAATGTTCATTGGGACATCCACACTCTTTGCCTTATACATCAGTTAGGATTGCTTCACTGCTGAGTAACCAAGGCCAAGAAAAACAGTGTTTTAAATAAGACAAGAGTTAACATCTTTCTCACAGAGACGTCTGGAGATGAGCAGTGCAGGGCTGGGTTCTCCTGCTTGGAGTCTTCAGGGTCCTACCAGCTCATTGCGCCCATCTCTGCGGGGCAGCTTTGGACACACAACTGCACTTTGCAGGAGGGGGTGCTGGAAAACGCTGTCTTATACTTTCTCCTTAATGTTTATTCACAGAGTCCATAGCCTTTAACTGTGGAGGAAACAGAGAATCGATATTAAGGGACGAGTGACAGTTTTGTCTCACCTTATGTGCAATGGCATGCTTGATCCCTGGGGTCAGAGATAGAATTCCTAACAGTACCCTTAATATGGGTAAGTTCTCTAAGTAATGCTTATTGATTTGTGAGTTGATAGGCATACTCAGCCTTATTAACACCACATTCTAACCATTATGTTCCATGATATGTGGAAAATTGGTGCCTTTATCACTATGGAACCAGCTGCATGTTGAACTGTTATAACAGGCACAGTCACTGTGACTCATTGAAATTCACATGAAAAGCAAAAAGATATTGTGTGGAAAGTTAGTCAGGCAAGCAATTCTCAGGAGAAGAGAATATGTCAGGAAAGCAGGACAGGGGGTAAAAAAAATCATCCTAGGGGATGGGGCAAGGCTTAGAAAGAAGAGGGCTGCCTTAGATTCACACTATAAAGGAGGCTTTAAAAAAAATAAAGAGATGGCATTTGCTAGTAAATTAAAACTAAGGAAAATGTTACTATGCTACCTCTGAGGTAAATGTGGTTCACTGGTTTTTACGCATTCAATTTACATTGACTATATTACCATCCGATTTATTAACTTTTCTTACTACTTTTCCTATACAAAATTTCTTCAAAAATGTCTATAAACATATGCACATTTCGTTCTCCTGGAGACTGGAAGCAGCTCTAGCTCGGCACCAGCTTTCTCGCAAAGGGAGCAGCTGGCACTGACCCATGGCATCTCAAGGGCCTACCTAGGGAAACAGGCAAAGCAATCCAAACAATTAAGGAGGACTATCTCTCCAAGAAGTATCTGCCACAAATCGTGGCCATAGCATTTCCCCTGTTCTTTGTAGCTACTTTCAAACTTTTTTAGAAAAATTGTATTTATTTTAAATGTTTTATTGGATTAAGCCAGTTTTATCACAAGCAATGTTTTATTTACTCAAATTTTCTTCCTACCTTTATGCATACTAAATACTGATCTGTATTTAAATAACATCATTTAGCCAGTTAGGGACACATAATCAGGCCCTGAATAAAAGAAATTTAGCTGCTGACTTCAGATCCATGCAATGATTGATTCTAAAGAAATGCTTAGTTTCTACAATAAATCTTAGTTCTTCTAACAACTACAATGACAGAAACTCTTGTATATTTCTACAAAGCAGCCCTGCCAAACTCCATGCTGTGCTGATTGTTCCAAATTAGAGATCTGCTGCTTCCCCGTGGGCATCCTGCTGAAATATATAGATTTTCTATTGAGCTACTAGGGCTTTGCTTGAGTTTTGCACGGTAGCCAATTTAGGCAGATTGGAGCAATATATGCAATCCCGCTGCATAGTCAGCATTGGAATTGTCTCACCAGGATGAATACGATGGGGAAGAAGTATAGCCCCATTCACACAGAGAAAGCTAGTATGACCTGCCAGAAAGGATATGGGCTGGAGAGTCAAGCAGACCTTGCTACTTACCTGGTCATTGTCTTACTTTTCTCATCTCTAAAACTGGGAGGGAAACATCTAACTTTCAAGACAGCATGAATTAAAGAGAATGAATGGAAAATACCTACCATAGTATCTGATATATAATAATGTATGCTTCTTATTATTATAAAAATGAAAGAGCACTGGTTTAGAAAATGTAGAAAATTATACAACTCTAACACTAGTATGCAAAGGTGGTTTCTGTTAAGGTTTTTAGTGATCTTAATATTGTTGTGCCTCTTGTATAATTAAAAGTAAAATCAATAATAAATATCAAGATGAGTTTTAGGAAGTTTAAAGAATTTCTGACTTTATTCCATCAGTATTACTTTGATTCTTTAAGGGAAATGTCAATATTCAAAATCTTTTGCCTGAAGCACATTTAAAATTTGCCTTTGGATAATCCAGCACTATTTAAAATGTGCTTTAATCACTTTCACTAAGAAACGTCTGTTCTTCTCTGATCTTTTTACTAAGTATTTCAAAAAGAGCATGAAAATTTTATTACTGAGAAAAACTGAGATATTGCCCAAATAGAAAACAAAATGTAAATGTCTGTATTGAATGTATTAGATATTCCCATTGGGTCCCTGAGGCAAAGATTGAATGTTCATGAAGTGAAAATGAAATAAAAATGTGTCTAAAAGCAGAAAGACACAGTTTAAGAAACCAAGGTTTGGAAAGGAGGACCTGCTTAGATTTTGTACATTCATTCACTCATTTAAATCATGTTTATGCAGGAGCTGCATTCTGCTAGACAATGTAAATATTATGGTGAACATGACTCATGTACTTCCTGCCTTCATGTAGTTTATGTCTGGCGAGGAAGAAATTCAGAATGTACATAATCTCGAAAAGAAAATGAAACAAACTGTGGACTGTGATAGAGATATAAAAACAAGTATAAGGAATCAAGGAAATCCTCCTTGAAGAAGTGTCTTCTAAACTAAGATCTAAATGTTCAGAAAAAGCTAATGTATGAGGGCAGGGGTAACAGCAGATAAGGCAGAACAAGAAGGTAGACGTTTATTCCACAGAAAAGTGTTCATAAGGAAATAATAAAATTATTCATATCTTTTAAGATCCATTAAGAGCTCTTGCAATGAAACAGGTGTGGTGTGCGTCAGGTGACAGCTATGGAGATGAAGAAAGGTGGAACACTGCGCACGCTATTTGTAGGCTAGAGTTGACAGTTCCGTAAACTGGGGATTGATGCTTGAGCAATCAGGATGGAGAAAAAGAACAATATGCCAAATGTCATGCCCAGACCCAACACTGGGGAGCTGAGTGGATGGTGTGTTTGTAACTAGAAGACACAGAAGAATAGAAAGTTTGAAACTAAAGATATGAGTAAGATGCTTTCAAAGCACCCAAAAGGAGATGTTCAGTAGGCAGTTTGATATCCAGGTTTGCGTCTCTGTTCAGGAGTCTGGGCTGCAAAAAAATTCTTTAAAAGTACTTAGCCAAATTCCTGGCACATAATGAACATTCAATAAGTGTCAGCTACATATATTAATAATGTAATTATGACTAATATTGTTATTGGTACATAAGAATATAACCATTATCAACCAAAAAAGATGAAAACTAAAACCCTACAACCATGGAGAAAAAGTCTTGCATTCATTTCAACTGGATGATAGAATGAATATCCAGTGAAAATCATAAAACTGTTTTTCTTTTTTTTTTTAATAAGGCAAAATCTTACACTCTTATGCCTCAGAAGAAAGTATCAGTACCAATAGGTCCATGCTCACACAGGTACAGTGAATTCCAAGTTGACTTAGAATTCATTGCTTAACCTCTAGTAGTATTTTCTCCCACACAGTGAATGAGTTGCTTTTCAGTTTGCCAGACCAGGCCTTAGTTTAAATCTCTTTCATTGTTAACAGCCATAGAATGGCAAAACAAAACAAAACATAAAACAAAACCTTAATCCCTGAAGAGGACAGAATCAGGTGCAATATATGTAAACACCTGGAAAGACACTCTTATGATATTGGCTGTGGATTTTAAATAAAAATTTAAAAATAAGACCCTCCGCATTAACTGACAGAGGGAAAATTCTGGACTAGAGCATAGACCAGACCCTTAGTTCAATGCAGAATTTCTTATCCTCATATATTATAAGATCTAGTATTTACTTTTATAGTCAGCAATTATAATTATTCATGATCGCATTTTTATCAACTGTCATGTTTATATTGCTATCTCACAAAAATAATAATCCAGTATTTAGTAAAAAGTCAGCATTTTAAAATGCTTTACCATAAAATTAAGTATCTGACATACATTTTTTTTCCCTATTGGTTCTGCCCTAAGACCTCTAACTACCTATGAAGGGATTCATAAGAATTTCTGAGTACCCACTTTATTTAGAGCTTCCTAAGTGCTGGAGCACTTGAAGAATTGTCACATAGCTTTATTATTTTTGCCATGGAGCACCCATTCCTAGTTCTCATGATAATTTGCTGAACTTTATTTGAAGATCTGCTAATGTCCATCATTAGTCCACAAGACTGCATGGAACGTCCCTTCCCCTTCAACCTTATTCGGGAGTGGATATATGACCCAGACTGGGACACGTATAGTGTTTGCATTTCCCTAGACATAATTATTAGGTTAGGCCACGTGATAAAATCAGATTCAATAGAATAAATTCTAGGATATAGGTGGATCTGCCCCAAGTCTTTTATTTTATTTTGCTTTGTTTATACTTGTCCTTGGAGTATGAAAACCTGGTACTTCTGATAGTCAGTTACTGCCACTTAGAGAGAAATAGGACCCAATGACATCACTAGAGTCTGAATCAAGCTATCCCTCAATCTATCTCTGGACATTTTAGTCACATAAACCAGTACTTCTGTACTGCTCTTTCTGTTTTAGCCAATTTAAGTGTTTTCTCTCTCTTGGAAGGGGAGATGGTTTAGAATACAGTCTTCTTACGGTTGTCCTGGCACATTTCACTAGCACATACACCAATGTCTATAATAAATAAGTCAATTCTATATGTCCTTCTTATCTAATGTATAAGCCAATTACTAATTACTCTAGCTGATACTATGTAATTTAATGTTAATAATTACTAATTACTCTAGCTGATATATGTCATTTAATGTTGATAAAACACACAAAGAAACTTTAGAAAGCTAACCAAATTAAACATGTTTCTTTGCTGTAAACAAAAAATAAAAAAACACAGTATCTAAATTTGTAGGTAGAATAGAAACATCTGCCTACAGCAGAAATTATGAGCAAGTACACTCATAATTTCTGTACATTTCTTTGAGAACCAATCTTATGTATATGCTTATGTGGAAACACAGCTATATTAATTGTCCATTGACTATCTGCCTGTATTGATTTCCTCTAGGTTTTGAAAGGTCCAGTTTCAAATCTTAGTTCTACTACTACTAAGCCTCAGTTTCCTCTTATGTGAAATAAACATGATAAAAACAGAACTAGCCTCAAACATTTGAATGAATTTAAAATAGACAGTGCTTGCAAAGCTCTAAATAAAGTGGGTGCTCAGAAATCCTTAGCTGTTAGGTGTTATTCATAGATGGCATTAAGGTAAGGACACATTTATTTTTGCTGGAGCTAAAGAAAAATGGAAAGTTAAGTCAGAAGTAGGCAAATTTTAGTCATACGTCTAGTATCATTGTTATTTGACAATCAAATTTTACTTGATAACTCTAAGTTGATATGCAGATATAGAAAAATATAGATATAGAAATATATACACACATATTCAGGTCCCCATACAGCTGTGTATCTGATCTTAAGTATTTGAATTTGTTATTACATCTGTAGGATTATTTAATTTTAGGTCAAACTAGAAACAACTGGCAATTTTTGGGGAGTTCTAGGCTGTTTCATATATCCTGATGTAATTTGTTTAATGCATTAAATAGATAACTTCTAATCCAGCAAGATTAAATGTTTTCCTATTGATAAGGAAAAGAAAGCAATGACAAGAGTATTTTGCAGCTGACCTGGAGCTAGTGTTTTGGATTAGGCCAAAGGGGAGATGGTTTAGAATTTAGTCTTCTTACAGTTGTCCTGAGACATTTCAATAGCACATATACCAATATCTATAATAAATAAGCCAATTCTATATGTCCTTCTTATTGACTAATATAAGCCAATATTAGTCATAGCTCATTCCACATAAACCCACTTAGAGCTGGAAGAAACTTAATTAATAATATATTTATATATATTTATATAATCTAAATTCTATTCTGTCATTGTAAACATTAATCATCTATTATTAAAATTCTGAGATTTTACATTCTATTATAAAGACACTTGCACATGTACATTTATTGTGGCACTGTTCACAATAGCAAAGACTTGGAGCCAACCCAAATGCCCATCAATGATAGACATAATAAAGAAAATGTGGCACATATACACCATGGAATACTATGCAGCCACAAAAAAACGATGAGTTAATGTCTTTTGCATGGACACAGATGAAGCTAGAAATCATCATTCTCAGCAAACTAACACAAGAACAGAAAATCAAACACCACATGTTCTCACCCATAAGTGGGAGCTGAAGAATGAGAACACATGGATACAGGAAGGGGAACATCACACACTGGGGCCTGTTGGTGGTGGGGGGGCTAGGGGAGGGGTAGCATTAGGAGAAATATCTAATGTAGATGATGGGGTAATGGATGTAGCCAACCACCATGACACGTATATATATATATGTAACAACCTGTGTGTTCTGTACATTTACCCCAGAACTTAAAGTACAATAAAAAAAATCTGAGATTTTAATAAATTCAATAAAATTAGCATTTTAAGGCAAAACTATTCTCAAATCTCAATAGGTTGATTTCATTTTTATGACTACTTATAACCAAGGGAATATTTAAACCAAAATAATACAAAAAATAAGATTCCCATTTGACATATTAGCATGGAGGAAGGGTCAATGTTTAGGTCATTGCAGTCCGAACTAGTAAGTATATGAAATATAATAGAAATAGAAACTAATCTATGAGCTAAGAAATGCAGAGGTATTTTACTAACATGAAAGAGGAGCAGAGAGAAGCTTTTTGTTGAATTTATTTTTATTCTTCCTGCACCTATAATTTACATCTCTCCATGTTTCCAATTCTTTTCAGTAGCAAGTTGAAAATCTTACATATGCAGCTTTATGAAGAAATCTGATCAGTCAGATGAGACTATTCTGCCTGCTTTTTTTTTTTGGCTCAATTCATTTTTAGTCCTTATTTCCCTAGGAGAGTGAAAATAGGAGTTTCTTTCTTTCATCCTCAGCTAGAATCTCATGACTAGTGCTGCCAATATTTCTGCAATGAAGTGTCTTAACAAAGATGAATTAACTCCAACACTGTTCTCCTTGATTTTTTCTCTCATTATCTGCTTCTTTGCTGAGCTCAGACTCTTTCTGACCAGTAATCTGAAGGACAGTCTATGAGTCACAAAGTACTGTACATTTGCCTTTAAGTATACATAATGAGACTTAGATCCCAGAGCAGCTAGTGGTGGGGTAGCAGAATGAAAACCTCTCAGGTGTATCTGCTCTGCTCTACACACAGGCACTGAAGCATTGGCTTAAGTCTATGCACTTTCTTGTACACCAGGCTGTCAGGCCTGGTGGAATTTCCACTCTGTTAATAGGAAAGAATCAGAGGAGTTAGATAAAAATGTAATTTAAAATGTAAATAGGGTGCATCCTCATGTGTTTTTTGTTACTTAGAATACTGGAAACTGGATAATGTACAAAGAAAATATATTTACAGTTATAGAGGCTGAAAAATCCACAGTGAAAGAGCCACATATCATGACAGCCTTCTTGCTGGTGGGGACCCTTCAAATTCTCAAGGTGGTACAGAGTATCCCATGCTGAGAGGGCTGAGTGTGCGAATGCCCTGGCTCTCTTTCTCTTTTTATGAAGCCAGCAGCTCCGCTCCCATGATAACCCGTTAATCCATTAAGTTATTAATCCATTAATTCACAAATGGATTAATCTATTCTTGAGGGCCGAGCATCTTAAAGGTCACACTTTTCAGTACTGCCATATTGGAGATTAAACTTCAACTTGAGTTTTAGAAGGGACATTCAATCCGTAGCATTCTGACACTTGCCTCCCAAAACTTATGTTCTTCTCACATACAAATACATTCATTCCATCCCCATAGCCCAAAGTCTTAATTTGTTCAGCATTAACTCAAAAATTCAAAGTCTCATCTGTGAGCCTGTGAAATCAAAACAAGTTATTTTCTTGTAAGATACAATGGTGAGAGAAGCATAGGCTACAGATTCCTGCTCCAAAAGAAGAAATAGGCAAGAAATGGCAACAGGACCCACGAAATTCCGAAACTCAAGAGAGTAGACGTTGAGTTTTAAAACTCCAGAATAATATTTGACTCCATGTCTGACATCTTCTGCATACTGGTGTGGGTGTTAGGTCCCCATGGCCTTGGGCAGCACTGCCCCTCTGGCTTGACTGGACTTAGTCCACCCAGCTCTCCCAAGCTGATGTTGCCCACCAGTAGATCTATAGTTCTGAGTTCTCAGTCGTAGTCTTGCTCCCATGGCTTTACTAGATCTTGCCCTGATGAGGAATCTCTGCAACAGCTCCAGCCCCACATTTCTGCTAGGCATTGCTCTAATGGGGGCTCTCTGTGGTGGCTCCATCCCTATGACAAGTCTTTGTCTGGGCTGTCAGGCTTTCGGTGACATATTTTGAAATCTGGGTGAAGTTTCTGGCTTTCAACAAGCCTGCAGAATTAGTACCATGTGAACATTGCCAAGGTTTATGACCTGTACCTTCTAGAGCTGCTACATAAGCCACACTTAGGGCTGCTTGAGCCATGGCTAGAGTGCCCATGGGGCACTGCACTGGGGTGTGGGGAATATAGTCCCAAGGAGATTCTGGGCAGTGAACCTATGGAGAGAACTCTGGGCCTACCCTGAAATCAATCTGCCCTCCTAGGTCGATGGGCCCCTGATGGGAGGGGCACCCTTAAAGATCTCTGAAGTGCCTTCAGCGTCTTTCTTTCAATGTCTTGGAAAACAGCACCTGGCTTCCTTCTATCTGTGTTAATCTCTTTAGCAAATGGTCACTGGGCTACACCTTTGGTTTTCTCTCCTGGACATACTTCATTTTTGCAATCTTTAAGTGGCCAGACTGAGAAATTTTCAAATCTTTCCACTCTGATTCCCTTTGAATTATAAATTCTGTCTTTAGAATATTCTTTTGCTTCTGTACCTCACTGTATGTGCCCAAGAGTAATCATGCAGCTCCTTGTATATGAAGAAATATCTTCTTCTGCATATCCTAGTTTATCACATTCATGTCCGGCCTTCCACAAGGCCTCAGGAACAGACACAGTTCAGCCAAGTTATTTTCCAATTGATACCAAGAATGTCCTTTAGTTCCAATACCTTGTTTCTCAGTTCCATCTGAAGCCTCATTAGAATGGCCTTTACTGTATATATTTCTATCAACATTCTGATCGTGCCACTTAACCAATCTTTGAGGAGTTCCAAACCTTCTTGACTCTTCTTGTCATCTAAGCCCTCACCAGAAGCTAGACTTTTTCTAACTCACTCCTCCAATTTCTTCCAGCCTCTACTCACTACCCAGTTCAAAACTGCATTCACATTATCAGGTATTTGTTATCAGCAATGCCACGCTTCTTATTCTTAGTATCAATTTTCTGTTTTAGTCTCTCTTCTGTTGCGGATAACAAAATACCTGAAACTGGGTAATTTCTAAAGAAAAGAAATTCCTTCCTTCTTTCCTTTCTTCCTTCCTTCCTTCCTTCCTTCGATTTCCTTCTCTCCTTCTCAGAGTCTCACTCTGTCACCCAGGCTGGAATGCAGTAGTGCAGTCTAGGCTCTCTGCAACCTTTGTCTCGGTGGTTCAAGCAGTTCTCCTGCCTCAGCCTCCCGAGTAGCTGGGACTACAGACGTGTGCCACCATGCAGGACTAATTTTTATATTTTTAGTAGAGACAGGGTTTCACCACTTTAGCCAGGATGGTCTTGATCTCCTGACCTTGTGATCCTCCCACCTTGGGCTCCCAAAGTGCTGGGATTACAGGCATGAGCCATCGCACCTAGCAGGAATTTATTTTTTATTCTTACAGAGGCTGAGAAGTCCAAGCTTGAAGTGTCACATTTAGTGAGTGCCTTCTTGGTGGTAGAAACTCTGCACAAAGTCCTGAGGCATTACATGCAGGACATCACATGGTGAGGGGACTGAGTGTGGTGATGTGGTAGCTCTCCTTTTCTTCTTATAGAGCCACAAGTTTCTCTCCCATGATAACTCATTTATTTATTAACTCATTAATCCATTTATGAGGGCAGAGCCCTTATGATCCAATAACCTCTTAAAGGTCCCACCTCTCAACACTGCTACACTGGGAATTAAGTTTCAACATGAGTTTTAGAGGTGACATACAAACAATTACAAAGTAAAAGCAAAATATGGGGTTTTTTTTCAGTACCAATAATATCTGGACAGACCACCATAGAAGGGAAAAGATTTCCCCTTATAGTTTTAAAATTAGATCTTCAATTTGTGTTACTTAATGGAATAATATATTCCAGTAAACATTGTAAAGTTTCCTTGAACTGAACATATGCAAATAACAGCTTTAAGGAAGTAAAAAATAATGAGAACATTTTACATTTGTGCTGCATTTTTTTCTTTTCAGAATATTTCACATATATTAGCACCAGAAATACATATGACCTTCATTCTACTCTCTTTGAGGAATGACAAAATCTATGCCTGTGAGGTTTCTGAGTACAATCAAAACCAGTGAGAAATCTTGAGTCTGAAACACACAGATTTGGGGCTTCCACTGATATGCAGTCCAGAAAACAGAGAAGATCTAGCATCAAATGGGCTCTAGGCCAATGAGATGCATAAAATATCCAGCAGATGCAAACTCTAAACCTCCCTGGAAGAGTGTTGTCTTGTCATGAGGAATTATCACAGAAAAAAAAAATCTTCACTGAAGATGAATGTATAATCAACACTTAAAAAACAAAATTATAAGTGAGAGTCATCAAACAATAAACAGTAATGTTATAAAAATAAACTTTGTAATAATGTTTTTTTATAAACCATGATCTGAAAAAACATAAACATCATTTTTCATGATCTGAAAAATATACACATTTTTTAAAACCTAAGAAAGTAAACACAATCTTAGGAACAAAATAAGACTTCAAAAGAACTTCAAAACAATAATTTAATATTCAGTGAATGATTTAGCAGCAAATTAGATCTGTCATAGAAGAAACTAATAAGCTAAAAAGAAAATCTGAAAAAATAATTCAGAGCGCTCTGTGGAGAAATAGAGAGAGAGAGAGGATGAAATGAGAAGACCCAAACCACAACTAACAGAAGTTTCAAAGAATTAGAACAAAAGGAAATTAAATTATTATGGTGTTGACACATGGAAAAACAAACAGACTAAAGTACCAGAACAGGAAATCCTGAAATACATCTACATGTGAACCCATGATTTATGACAAAGTGAATTAGACGTAATATAAAAGGCATAACAATAAATCAACTAGAAGACAATATGGAAGAATATCTTCAAGACTTTAAGAGTAAGCAATTTTTCTTTGAGATGGAGTCTTGCTCTGTTGCCCAGGCTGGAGTGCAATGGCATGATCTTGGCTCACTGCAACCTCCGCTTCCTGGGTTCCAGTGATTCTCCTGCCTCAGCCTCCTGAGTAGCTGGAATTACAGACATCCACCACCATGCTAGGCTAATTTTTGTATTTCTTAGTAGAGATGGGGTTTCACTGTGTAAGTCAGGCTGATCTCAAACTTCTGACCTCGGGTGATCTACCCATCTTGGTCTCCCAAAGTGCTGGGATTACAGGTGTTAGCCATTACACCTGTTTGCAAATATTTTTATAGGGAGCACAGAAGACACTAACCATGAAGAAAAACATTAATAAATTGAACTATATTAAAATTAAGAACTTCTTGTAATCAAAACACATTATTAAGATTTTACAAAATCAAGCCATTGTCTAGAACATATTTATCTGGCAAATAATTCATTAAGAACACATAAAAAACTCTTACCAATTGCTATGGTCCAAATGCTTTTGTACTCCCAAAATTCATGCTGAAATCCTTATTCCAAAGGTAAAGATTTAGAGAGTAGGGTCTTTGGGAGGTGATTAGATACTGAGGGTAAAGCCCTCATACGTATAATTAGTGTCCTTACAGAGGAGACCCTGGAGATCTTCTTCACCCCTTCTAACAGAGAGAAAGTGCTATCTACCAGCCAGAAAGCAAGCACTCTCCAGACAATTACTGGTGCCTTGTTCAAGGACTTTCCAGCTTCCAGAATAATAAGAAATTAAATTTTTGTGGTTTATAACCTACCCAGTTTATGATATTTTGTTATAGCAGCCAGAAGAGACTAATCTATCAATCAGTAACAAAAAAGCAGACAAGCCAAGAGAAAAATGTGTGAAAGCCTTCAAAAAAGAAAAAAATATGTATATTAAAAAACATTTTTAAAATATTCAAACTAATCCCTAGGAAAATGCAAATCATAAACACAGTCAGATCCCACCACATAGGTACCAGGTTAGATAGCATTTACAATTCTGGGGCTGGGTGCAATGGCTCACACCTGTAATCCCAGCACTTTGGAAGACCTAGGTAAGTTGATCACTCGAGCCCAGGAATTCAATAGTAGTCTAGGCAACATGGTGAAACCCTGTCTCTACAAAATATACATATCTATTTTGGAACTATAGGTATATGCCACCATGCCCAGCTAAGTATGTTCTAGACAATGGCTTGATTTTGTACAATCTTAATCATATGTTTTGGAGGTAGTTGGAACTATAGGTATATGCCACCATGCCCAGCTAATATTTTTTTGTGTGTGTGTATATATATATATATATATATATATACAAAAACAAATATATATATATACACAAAAAAATTAGCTGGGCATGGTGCATATATATGGATATATATATATGGATATATACACACACACACATACACACATATATATATATATACAAAAAAAATTAGCTGGGCATAGTGGCATACACCTATAGTTCCAACTACTTGGGGGAGGCTGAGGAGGGAGGGTCACTTGAGTCCAGGAGGTCAAGGCAGTAGTGAGTGGTGATTGCACCACTGCACTTCAGCCAGGGAAACAGAATGAGGATCTTTCTCAAAGAACTAAATAAAACAAGATTCTGTTAAGAAAGATATCAGCAAGATGGTGGAGTAGAGATACCCAGTGCTTGCCTCCTCCACAAAGAAGGATCAAAACGACTAGAAAACCACATGTCAAATAGTGTCTAGGGGAAAATACTGGAATACAGCAAGAAAGTAACAAGACATTCTGAGGTATAGAAACTCAGCATAGAAGCATAACTCAGGATGGAAACAAAGAGAAGGAATTGAAGCACCCAGCCAAGATCAGCTTGGAACCCAGATTAAAGGTAAGTGGAGATCCCTAGCAGTCCACATTCCCAACACAGATTCCTGCAATCCTAGTTGCAGGAGAGCCCCACAGGACTCACAGTCTCAACACAGTATAGGGAGCTGAGGCCATGTGACTCATTACTCCAGGAAGGAAAAGTCACACTGGATTCCCTCCATACTCCCTGGATCCAGGCTACTGCTACATGGTACTGTTTTGAAGTAAGAACCACTGCCTGAGTGCATCCTGCTCAAGGGCCCAATTGCCCCTACATCTCCACATCTCTGGGGCCCTGCACTCATCCCACCACACCCATACCAGAAGGCTGCAGGGCCATGGCCCCAGCTAGGTCCAATGGTGCATCTGTAACCCAGGCACCTGAGCCCAGGCAGCACCCTACATGCTGGGGAACAGGTGGCATGGTGCAGCAAGGAGGCCACCCAAAATACAGAGGGAACCTCATATGACCTTTTCAGCTGACCTAACCTTCCACCACCTGTGACCCCTTCTAATTAACAGCAGAATTGCCATCTGCCTATGAACCATTTCAAGGATGCTGAGGTGCTACCAACAGCTTGCACTATTGGGTTGTTTCCAGTTTGGGACTATAGGTTGAGTATTCTTTACACAAAACACTTGAAAACAGAAGTGTTTTGGATTTTTTCAGATTTTGGAATCTGGAAAAGCACGTGGAAGAGCCACAGACACTCAATGCCAGCCTGTGAAAGCAGCCGAGGGGGAACTATACCCTGCAAAGCCACATGAGGGAAGCTGCTCAAGGCCCTGGCAGCCTACCTTTTGCATCAGTACGACTTGGATGTGAGACATGGAGTCAAGGAAGGTCAATTTGAAGCTTTAAGATTTGACTGCCCCATGGCATGGGACCTGTAGCCCCTTCATTTTGGCCAACTTCTTTCATTTGGAACGGCTGTTTTTACCCAATCCTTGTACCCCCATTGTATCTAGGAAGTAACTAACTTGCTTTTGATTTCACAGGTTCATAGGCAGAAGGGACTTTCCTTGTCTCAGATGAGACTTTGGACTGTGGACTTTTGAGCTAATTCTGAAATGAGTTAAAACTTTAGGGGACTGTTGGGAAGGTATGATTGGTTTTGAAATGTGAGGATATGAGTTTTGGGAGGGGCCAGGAGCAGAATGATATGGTTTTGCTGTGTCTCCACCCAAATCTTTTCTTGAATTGTAGCTCCCACAATTCCCACATGTCATGGGAGGGAGGGACCCAGTGGGAGGTAATTGAGTCATGAATATGGGTCTGCCCCATGCTGCTCTCATGATAGTGAATAAGTCTCATGAGATCTGATGATTTTATAAAGAGGAGTTCCCCTGCACAAGCTCTTTCTTCCCTGCTGCCATGTAAGATGTGACTTGCTCCTCCATTCCTTCTGCTATGATTGTGAGGCCTCCCCAGACACATAGAACTGTGAGTACATCAAATCTCTTTTTCTTTATAAACACCCAGTCTCAGGTATGTCTTTAGTAGCAGCATGAAAATGAATGAATACAGAAGCTTTAGTCTGAATGTGGAATGAATATATTGTTGTTGGGAGTGTAAAGTGGCATAACCACTTTGGAAAGATGATACTGTCTCTCAAACCTGTGCAAACCTCATTATCTTATGCCACTTCCAGGACTCACCTAAGAGGTATGATATATATGTATGCATCCAAAGACATGAACAAGAATGTTTATGGAAGTACTGTTTATAAGATAGATTGAGCATCCCTGATCCCAAAATTTAAAACTAAAAATGCTCCAACATCCCCAATTTTTTGAGCCACAAGTGGAAAATTCCAAATATGATCCTATGTGATGAGTCACAGTCAAAACTTTGTTTCATGACCAAAATTAAAAATATTGTATAAAAGTACCTTCAGCCTATGTATGTAAGATGTACATGAAACAGGCAGCGTGCGGCACTCACACCTGTAATCCCAGCATTTTGGGATGATGAGGAGGACAGATCACCTGATGTCTAGAGTTCGAGACCATCTGACCAGCATGGAGAAACCCCATCTCTACTAAAAATACAAAATTAGCCAGGCATGGTGGTGCATGCCTGTAATCCCAGCTACTCAGGAGGCTGAGGCAGGAGAATCACTTGAACTTGGGAGGCAGAGGTTGCAGTGAGCTGATATTATACCATTGCACTCCAGCCTTGGCAACAAAAGCAAAACTCTGTCTCAAAAAAATAAAAAAGGTATACATGAAACATAAATGAATTTCATGTTTAGACCTGTATCCCATCCACAAGATATCACATTATGTATATGCAAATATTCCAAAATCTGAAAAAATTCAAAATCCAAAACGCTTCTGTTCCCAAGCATTTTGTATAAAGAATAATCAACCTATAGTCCAAAATTGGAAGCAACCCAACAGTTCATTAATGTTGAAGCAGATAAATAAATGGTGGCATATTCAAACAAAGGAAGGCCTCATATCATTTAAAGAAAACAAGTTATGTGAAACAACATTGATAAATCATATAATACATTTTTCCACATGCAGAAGAATATATTTATATATAAAATTCAAAATCAGGCAAAAATCAACATATGGTAAAAAAAATCAAGAGCATGATTGCCTTTGGGGAGAAGGTAAGGGTAGGGACTAGACAAGGACCCAGAGAGAGGTTTCTGGCATGCAGGAAATATTCTATTTCTTTATTGGTGTATTGATTCCATGAATGTGCTTACTTTGTGATAATTCATCAAGCTATACTTGTATTATCTGATAATTTTCTACGTTTATTTACTACAGAAAAAGAAATAAAGTTTATTTCTATAGTAAATAAATGTTAAACTTATTTTTATGAATAAAATGTATTTAGGTTTTATTATTAAAGGTTTTATTTTATTATTTTAAATAAAATGTGAATAAAAATAAGAAATTCTAGTTAAGACTCTGTTTTTGATAATTAGCTTTGTGAAGACCTTTCATGTGAAAGAAATAGTTCATTGAGATTACATTAAGAGCAGAAAATTGAAAATCAAAGTACTTGGGTCTTAGGTCCACTCTGACATAACTAGTTCTCTTACTGGAACAAATCATGTGACATGTCTGGTCTTCATGTATTCTTTAGTGAAAGAAGGCACTTGAGCTGATCTTTAACATTTATCTCAACGTTAAAAGTCTCATGATTCTCATAATTCATCTAATCAGATATGCCTTGATTGCTGAGCCTATAAAGCATACACTTTCCTTCTTATCCAGTTCCAGTAAAATCCAGATTAAAGAGAGGGAAATGTCAGTGTTAAGAAGAGCATATTATATGGTATGTTGGCCAAGACTCATTTACAAAAATATGCGATGTGCCATGAAACACGTGCAGTACAAAGATAATTTTTTCCTTTCCATGTGACCTTTTGAAATGAGAAATATTATTTATAGAACCCTCCCATGCCATTTATGCACAAAACACTTCTGACCTTTGCAAATGCAAGGCATAGAACTCTGAGTGTGACTTTAAGAATCAATTAATAAAGACTACAAAGATATTTACCCATGTAGTTAAAAAGGAAAGTTTCTGAAAAACCTTTAAAGCAGCCAGATAAACAGCCTAATAAATGATAAAGGTCATGTTGACTAGAGAGCACACTCCCTTTCTAACTCTTCTAAATAATCATTGCAGTCTGGCTTTTGTCTGATAAGAGAGTTAATTGCCCCATATTTCAATTTTAAAAGCAACCTGAGATCTCAATTAAATGCTCAAGATGTGAAAAAGTACCAGCTTTTGTTGTTTTCATCCATTTTCTTTGTGACATGAATGTGACAAACTGATGATAGCAGTATCTTCCCTTCCTTGTTCTCTTCTCAAGTCCATACTCCTTTCCTGCATGCCTCTGAGTTCTAGGTTATAATATCCCAACACATTTGGAGGAGAGCTAATTAATTTCCACCACTGTCGTAAGATTTTACAGTGGGATTTTTGTCTGCCATTACAGCGTCCGAAGACCAAGTCACTACTCCTCAAACATACAGTGACTTGCCCTTTCACATCTTTGAGCCAGTTTCTTGAAATCCAGCAATGGATGTGAAATAAATTTTATACTATGCCAACATGCCTCACACATTTTCTTTTCATTCTAATAATAATTTCTAAATAATTATAATAATAAAGTGATATTCCAAGATCAGACTTTTCAGCAACTTTATCTCTCTCTCATACTTCAGGATGGGGAGCATATTCATACAGCCCTAAATTTAGGAAACTACAGCTCTATTGTTCCTTGCTTTTCACATAAATTCCCCATTCATTTTCTGTTCTTCCTTTTTCTTTCTAGCCCCATTCTTCTTTGCCTCATCAGCATGTCCTGTCATAAATATTTTAAGTCTAACCGCTGCAAAAATGAGCCTGGCCAAAAAAGACTTCTGTCACAGTTGCTCCATCAAGCTTAACTTTTCCTTGCTAAGGTCATTTCACAATTTGGATGAAAATTACAGTGATTTTAGCCAATTGAGAGTGGAGAAAGAGATTACAGTATTTAATATTGCAGTTTTCAGGTGCAGTATTTTTGGAACCTGAATAATATCTGCAAACTGAAATGGACACCACTAAGCCAACAACAGGGAATGAGATATCCAATGAGTGACTAGGAGTTTCTCATGGCTTCCTTCTATTCTATTTCTATTGAAAAAGAGACTCGCACAAAGACACTAAATTAAAAGAAACATTTAATATATAGGTGTTTCAGAAGTCTTATTAAAGTCCATATTGTTAAATATTGGAAAAGCACTCTGGCCAAGAGTTTAGTGCTGCTTCTAAACAATAACTCATTTACACACATTCAGCTGCCTATATTTCCCTCTTAATTCTCATGTTACTAGTAATTCAAAGGAAAATTACTTGAATTCCATGGGCACCCAGAGTTCCATAACCAAATCTGTGAATAAAATGTGTTAACAAAATATGATACTAAGCTAACTATAGATAATATAACTGATTATAGTAAACTAAATTTTGATGTTTTAAAAAGCAAATTTTTTTTGTCGAGTTTACATTTTTGACAAAGACTATGGCATTTTTATTAAAAAAAAAACTTTCAAAAAACAAATTGGAAAACTATTGATCGCCAAGCCTTAGACGGAATAGATTATTAAAGAATATAAACCAATGCTACCTTTATTCTGGCCAAAAAACTGAATGGAGTCAGATTTCCTAATATCCTTGAAGTTACTAACTAGGATATCAGGCTACTAGGATTTCAGTGTAACTGACAAGTTTCCACCAAATATGAAGTGCTGGTAGATGCCAAGTCCTAACAGGCAGATGAGGAATGAGAAGAGGTAAGTAAATCAGCAAACAGAACAGGATGAAGCTGAAAGCTATGTGGAGACATCTTTTCCAACAGTCAAAGATCAAGATAATCACTCAACATGCTTGATGGTCTGGGTGACTGATGAATATCACCATAATAATGAGTACCAATCAGCCATTTCAAGAAGAAAATCGAGTTTAAGTAGCTGACAAGCACTGTGTGTGGATAACAGAATGAAATCAAACAGTGAGTATAATTCAGTCGTTAACATCTTCACAGCCAACCAGATGGATTTTCTTTCATCACTGAAGGTCCGTTTTATGTTGCATAGGTACTGCCTGAATTTGAGCTTCATCTTCTTTTATTTCCATTTCCCATCTTCTTATGGAAACACTAATGAGCTGTAAAAATAGCCCAGAGGCAGACAAAATAGGGAGAAGAAATGAAGGTCAAGGATAATCTACAGACAAAAAAAAATCATTCCCAGAAAAATCAAGAGTTGGTTAGTGATGCCTTAAAATGATGAAAATTATCTCCAAAAACACTTTTTAAAAAATGTATTGGAGAATATCAAAAATACCTTAAAATTCCTGCCACAGAAAACTCGTGTTTATGTAACTTTGATTTGGTTGCTCTTACAAATGAAAATTGTCCATAGAAGAATGGCTGAGTATAGCATGCTTATGGGATCTTAGCACTGGAGGGCTAGATTTTCTGAAGTATTCAAATAACCTAAGAATTCAGATATGAATGAAATTGTATAGAAGGCTAGAAATAAAAACACTGTGAGGGACTTAACTAAATGTCAGCTGAAATATAGGAAACCTAGACAGGGAGAGTAAATATTAGACTGAAAGGGGAATTGCATTTTCAAGACCATATTGTATACCTAGTGAAATGCTTGGCACTGGCACATCTGTCATTTTATTTAATACTTACAACAACTCATGAGTTCAATTATTATCCTTATGCAGATGACAAAATAAGACTGAAAAGTCAACTAACTTGCTCAAGATCGCAATTAGGAAATGTTAAAAAGAAAGGCTTTCTGATTAGAGCCCTTGCTCCCCTTCACTTCAGATAATTCTCTTAGGGATTAGAGCAAATAAATAGAAGGAATTGGGGAGTGAGGCAGAGGACATTGGTACAGTGAGTTTTTCTATATATTTTAGTTATTTTGTCTAAAACAATTTGGGAAAATCCTTTGCTCAGCAAATTAGGCTTCATTAAAATGAATTTACAAAAGTTTCTGAAAAGCAGATAGTTTATTAAATTTTTATAACACTTAATGACTGGTCATTTGTGTTAATTATTATTCCCAGATTGCCTTGTAGAGTGTCTGCACGAAGTGTTTGCTGAGTAACGAGAAGACAGAAACTAGGTAATGTCCATAAGAAAAGATCTTTCTTACAACCCCCTGAGGAAGTAGCCAGATTACTCGTTTGTGTCTTGGTGCTCTATCATGGTTAGAACTTTCACAGAATTTTGCTGATTTGCGTTTTGGATGGGGTACTCAGCTACTAACTCTCTTGTACTTTGGATGTTTAAATTATTCCCCTAAGAAAGGAGCTTAAGATGCAAATATATTAAATAAGAACACTCTGTTTAGAGTGATTTAATATAATAATAATCATTTTATGTTAATGAACTAGCACACAGTCATCTGTTTTAGTATGAAAATAAATTTTCATTTAATCTCACTTGCTCTCATCCAAATGTCTCACTTGTCCACATCTAAATTTTAGTTACATAGATAATAAAGTTAATTTAAATTTTCATTTAATGTGATTTGCAAGACCATTTAATTTGATATTATATAAGCCAAATGATTTTATCATTTTCATTCCTGAGCTGGATATATTGTTTTCAAAAATGACCTAAAAATCTTTTTTGATTTTATATCATTATCAGTACAAATATTTTAAGTATATGCAAATATACATGTATTTATAACACACATACACATACACAAACACTTCTTTTCCAATGACCTCCCAAAGTATTTAACTCCCTGTCCCAAATGAAGAAGCCAAAGCAAAAAAAAAAAAAAATCCTGAGGATTTTTCTCTAAATGAAGCAAAATTGAATACTTTCTAGATTCTACAATCCTCAAATAGGCAATATGGCCCTGACATTGTCAGTCAAAAGGAGATGTCTCATCACATTAGCTCACCAATCAAGCAGCTTAAAGTGATGCCTATCAAAAGACCAGCCCAATACATTAGCTCCAAATCAACTTTTTGCTTCGTTTCAGTCCTTCTTAGAGAAACACAAATTATCAAATGTTTAAGAAATGCCTTGAATATAAAAGAAAAAATTTAAACTTAGAAAAGACTGAAATAGGAATAATTCAGGAGATAAAAGAGACCTTAAAAAATTAGTACCTGGGTCACTTAAGAACATAAGTATATAAATAGAACAAGAATAGCATGATAGTTTGGTGAACAAGAAAATAATTTTGAACTTAAAATGCTGATTCTGGAAATAAAAATAAATAAGAAGATCCAAGATAAAGAAGAAATGCAGTATGTGCGTGGCCACAAAAATTATGCCTATTTCTTGACTTAACAAAATTCAAAAATGATAAAAGGTAAGATAAAATATACACATAAATAAAGTTCTCTGCCTTCCCATTCTAAAAATTCTAAAGAGAGAGAATAAAGAAAATGTGGATAAGGAAATTATAAAAGAAATAATATAAGAATATTTTCTAGAATTAAAAGACCCAAACCTTCATATTTAAAGGACTACCAATAAGCCAACAAGATAAACAAACATGCAAACAAATAACCAAGTAGAAAATACGTGATTGTAAAATTTCAGAATAGCAATAATGAAAAGAAGATTTAAAATGTTCCCACAGAGGAAATACAAGATTATTTACAAAGGAGCAAGAACTAGACTAACGTAAGACTTTTTGTCAAAAATAAATTTTAAAAGAAAATTAAGCCAATTGTATTAGGCTATGTTATGTTGCTTTAAAGGAATACTTGGGGCTAGGTAACTTATAAAGAAAAGGGGTTTAATTGGCTCATAGTTTTGCAGGCTGTACAAGCATGGTACCAGCACCCTCATCCTTAGAATGAAGCTGATTTGATCTTGCATTCCCAGAATGAAGCCTACTTGATCTTGATGGATTAGCTTTTTTATGTGTTTCTGCAATCGGTTTGTCAGTATTTTATTGATTTTTGCATTGATATTTATCATGGGTATTGGCCTGAAGTTTTCTTTTGTTTTTGAGTCTCTGCTGGGTTTTGGTATCAGGATGATGGTGGTCTCATAATATGATTTGGGAAGTATTCCCTCTTTTTGGATTGTTTGGAATAATTTCAGAAGGAATGATACCACCTCCTCTTTGTATGTCTGATAGAGTTTATCTGTGAACCCATCTGGACCTGGGCTGTTTTTGGTTGGTAGGCTATTAATTGCTGCCTCAACTTGAGCCCTTGTTATTGGTCTACTCAGGGTTTTGACTTCTTCCTGATTTAGGCTTGGGAGAGTGCAAGTGTCCAGGAATTTATCCATTTCTTCCAGGTTTACTGGTTTATGTGCATAGAGTTGTTTGTAGTAATCTCTGATGGTAGTTTGTATTTCTGCAGAATGGGTGGTGATATCCCCTTTGTCATTTTTTATTGCATCTATTTGATTCTTCTCTCTTTTCTTTTTTATTAATCTGGCTAGTGAACTGTCTATTTTGTTGATCTTTTCAAAAAACCAGCTCCCGGATTTATTGATTTTTGAAGGGATTTTT
>PVKP010025469.1:0-33625 GCA_004027715.1 Plecturocebus donacophilus
CTGTTTCTTTCTTTCTCCTTAAAAAAAAAAAAAAAAAAAAAAAAAAGAAAGAAAATAACCTGGGTAACCACCTCCGGATCAAGGATCATTGTCAGGTCCCAAAAGTGCCCCCTGTACCTTTTTCAACAATTATTCCAACCTCTGCACCCCAGGTAGGTATTTTTATGGCCTGACACCTACGGCCATCACTTCCTTGCTTTTCTTTATAGTGCTACCACCCACAGATACATGATACATCCCTAAACACTGTAGTTTTTGTCTTTTAACTTGATTTAAACAGTATTGTACTATATGTATTCTTTTGCACCTGGACTCTCTGACCCAAGATAATGTTTTTTGATATTTATTGATGTTGTTTTCAGCTATAGTTCATTCATTTTCATTGCTATGGAGTATCTTCATTAAATGAATATACCATAATTAATTTATCTATTTACTTCCACCCCCACCCACAGTCTTGCTGTGTTGCCCAGTCTGGCCTCGAACTCCTGGGCTCCAGTGATCCTCCCATCTCAGCTTCCCACATAGCTAAGACTATAGGCATGTGCCACTGTGCCTAGATTCCATTTACTAATGATTGAAATCTGGATTGCTTCAGAGTTGGCAAATATAAATAATGCTTTTATGAACATTCTTGTACATGTGTCCTGGGGTGCACATGTGCACAAGTTAGGGTAGATATGGAGTAGTGAAATTATTGAGTCATAGATTATGCAGTTCCTAGGCAATGTCAATTTGTTTTCATTCAGTTGTACCAATTCACATTCCCTTCAATAGCATATGAGAGTTCCTCTCATTCTGGCCACTCACTAGCATATTGCTGTTGCTGGTCTTTAATTTTATCCTTTCTGGTGAGTATGTAGTACTATCACATTGTAATTTTAATTTTAATTTCCTTGATTACTGTCACTGGAATCCAGCCTCTTCGTGCATTTATTGGCCATTTGGATATTTGTGTGTGTGTGATGTGTATGTTGAAATCCCTTGCCCATTTTTCTGTTATCTGTCTTTTTTTTTATTGACTTATAGAGTTTCTTTGTGTATCTTAGATATATGTCCTTTGTAATTTAGTTATATTACAGATATTTTTTACTAGCCTAACAGCTTATTTTTTCACTTTCCTCAGAGTGTCTTCTTTGAACAGTTCTTAATTCTAATGTAGTCCAATTTCTGAATCTTTTCCTTTATGACTAGTATTTTTTGTTGTATAAGAACTCTTTGCCTCCAAAACTAGGAAGCCATGTTTTTTTTACAGATGAAAAAATGAAGACAGAGAGAGATGGAGTGGTTTGCTAAACTTGAATCCAGATATTTTGACACCAAAGTCTGCATTATTTCCATTATACCACGCTGTCAATTTCTTATGAAAAATTATTTTTACTTATTTTGATCACTGATCTTTCTTCATCACTTGATGTAGTACAAAGCTTTAAGACTATGGAGAATGCTGGGTGCAGTGGCTCATGCCTGTAATCCCAGTACTTTGGGGAGGACAAGGTGGGCGGATCACCTGAGGCTGGGAGTTCGAGGCCAGCTTGACCAACGTGGAGAAACCCCATCTCTACTAACAATACAAAATTAGCTGGGTTTGGTGGCGCATTCCTGTAGTCCCAGCTACTTGGGAGACTGAAGTAGGAGAATTGCTTGAACCCAGGAGGCGGACGTTGCAGTGAGCTGAGATCACGCCACTGCACTCCAGCCTGAGCAACAAGAGCAAAACTCTGCCTTAAAAAAAAGCAAAAAAAGTATGGAGAAGCAGCTGGTGGTATTTAGGGATAAGAAAAGTTCACCAAGTTCTCACACATGCCTCATGCTCTCAGCCAGAGGTAGAAGGATATTTTGCAAATATTCTCAACTTTGCTGCTCATGGAGCCTTTTCTCCACTGTATAATATTCCCACACTTCCTCTGGCCTAATTTTTGTCCTATACACTTGAGACTAGGCAAAATACAGTACGGCAGGGGACTTGAATTTGTAGATAGTATATAGGTTAACCAATAAAGCAACATTTTAAGGTTTTGTCTTAAAATAGTAAAAGATATGGAAAGTTAGAGAAGGATATATAAGTAAGGCAGTAATACCGCATGTTTCTAATTGAATATGGGCCTCCTGAAGTTTCCACAGGAATGTGCAACAATGTATGATACCACCTTTACTGAATAAGGACTCCACCAGATTTGAGAAGCATTCAGAGCTCCTGTAAATGTTCTGGTAACTTCCCCTAAACAGCTCTAAAACTCTAGTTGCATCTCTGCCTACTCAATGGGAGCACATGATTGGTACAAAACAACTCTAGCATATCCCTAATATTGTTTTTTTAAAAACTTACTCTTTTGGCATAATTTTAAACTTGAAAATGTTGCAGCAATATAAGAGTCTTCAATGTACCCTTTACCCAGATTCACCCATTTTTCTGTGACATATTGCTCTATTGGCTTTACCATTGTATCAACTCATGTATGTATTCTTTTCTGAAACATAGTAATGAGTTGGAGACCTCATGTCCCTTTCTTCCTAAATACTTCATTGTGCATTTCCTGTAATCAAAATCAGTATATTTAACATAGCTATAACGCCATTGCCAAATCCATAGTTTGTATTCATATTGGATCAAGGATTCTCTAATATTCATCACGGATATTTTTCCTAATCTAGGATTCCAATGGTAGGCATTGTGCTTAGGTGTCATAGCTCTTCAGTCTTCTTCAATTTGGAATAATTCCTCAGCTTTTCTGTTGCTTTTTTTTAAACCCGTTATTTTTGAAGAATACAGCCATTACTTTGGAGATCGTCCCTCAACTTGTGTTTGTCTGATATTTCCTCATGTTTAGATTTCGGTTATGCATTTTTCCAGGAAAACAATGGAAATCATGGTTTGATCTCCATTTTGTAGCAATCACAGAAGTATTGGTAATATTGACTACGATTTCTTGGATAGGGTGGTGCTCTCCAGGTTTCTCCACTGTGAAAACATGCAAATGTCCTGTTCCTCATCAAACTTTGATGTTCTTGGTTTAGCAGCCATTGAACATTTTGGAGCTCTTATTTCTTTTTTCTTTTTTTTTGAGACAGAGTCTCACTCTGTCACCCAGGCTGGAGTATAGTGGTGTGATCTCGGTTCACTGCAACCTCCACCTCCTGGGTTCAAGCAATTCTTCTGCCTCAGCCTCTTGAGAAGCTGGGACTACAGGCATGTGCCACCACGCCTAACTAATTTTTTATATTTCAAAAGAGACAAGGTTTCACCATGTTAGCCAGGATGGACTCGATCTCCTGACCTCGTGATCCATGTGCCTTGGCTTCCCAAAGTGCTAGGATTACAGGCGTGAGCCACCGCGCCCAGCCTAAAACTCTTATTTCTTTATATTTATTAGTCAACTTCCTACTGTAAAGAAGAGCTTTCCTATATGTATGCATGTATGTCAGTTTGAGCTCACAGATTTTTATTTTACTCAGTAGAGTGTAATCCATTGCTATAATTACTTACATATTTGGACATTTAAATCGTCCCACCTTTGCCCATTGGGGAACCCTTTACAGCTGTCTCCTGTGTCCTTTTAATATAGTCCCTCCATTCCTTGAGTCAATCCTAACTTTCTGGTGCAGTGAGATATTCCAGATTCATCTTATATCTCTCTGCTGAAGCATTGGAATCAATTTTTTTTTGGAGGTCTCTTGTTCTATTTAGTAGAGAATGGCATATAGAAAGCTAGATAAGGTAGTGGTCGCACAATCATGTCTTTGTCAAAACAAGTTACAGAACTGTACACTAAAGGAAGATAATTTATTTTTTTCTTTCTACTCCATGGTATATATAAAATAAAATATGTAAACCTTCTAATAAGAAAAAAAGAGAAAAGTTAAAACTGAATTATAGACCACTACTAATATGTACACCAAACAATTAAGATATGGTATATTTTTAGCACCAACAAAAGTTATCTCGTTCCCCCTTAAGGCCAACCTGTCCTTCACCCTAGCCCTTGGAAACCACTGATCTATTTTCTGTCACTGTAGTTTTGCCTTTTCCAGAATGTCTTATAAACAGGATCATAATGTTTAACCTTCCTTTCTTAATGTTTCCCATTGAACTTCCTCCATTTTATTGCATATACTGGTAGTTTATTCCTTTTTACTACTAAATAATATTCTATTGTATGTGCTACAGTTTACTCATTCACCAGTTGAAGCACATTTAGGTTTTGTTGATTATGAAAAAAGTTACTATAAATATATATGGACAGTGTTTTTATTTTTCTTTAGTAAATACCTAGGAATGAGTTCACTAGATCATATAGTATGTTTAACTTTATAAAGTAAAACTTTATACTTTACAAAGTATTTTAAAAATTCTTAACTTTATAAAGTTAAAAAAAAAACTTTATTAATTAAAACTGCCAAACTGTTTCCAATTCCATTCCCACCAACAATGAATGAGAGTTCTAGATCTACGTTATTATCAGCACTTGTTATTTTCACATAAAAAAATTTAAAAATGTAGTAAGTGGTCAGGCACAGTGGCTCATGTCTGTAATCCCAGCATTTTGGGAGGCTGAGGCAGGCAGATCACAACATCAAGAGTTCAAGACAAGCCTGGCCAACATGGTGAAACCCTGGCTCTACTAAGAATACAAAGAAAATTAGCCAGGCATGGTGGCACACGCCTGTAATCCTAGCTACTCAGGAGGCTGAGGCAGGAGAATTCCTTGAACCCGGGAGATGGAGGTCGCAGTGAGCCAAGATTCCACCACTGCACTCCAGCCTGGGCGACAGAACAAGACTTAGTCTCAGAAAAAAAAAAAAAGTAATAGGTATATAGTGGTATCTCATTTATGGTTTTAATTTGCATTTCCTTGATTACTAATAATATCGAGCACCTTTAATGTAATATACCTACATTTTAAAAACAAAAGTAGAATTGTATTGCCATACTATTTGTAACCTAATTTTTATTTCCCACTTAACATTGTGTAATTCATATTGTTCTATAATATAATCAATTAATTACTTTGTTTAAAGTCTAAATAAGTGACTGGCAAATGTGAAAAATAGACAAGGAATCTTGTAATGCAATGCCACTCTCTCTAAAAAAATAAATCTAGAATTCACATTTTGATACTGGAAGGAAACTTGTTCCAGCTATTTTGTGTTATTCATTTTTTCCTGTCAGAATAGCCTCTAGATTATTATTTAGTCCTCATTCGTCAGTTTCCCCTATGCCCTGCTGGTCTGCTGAGGTAGCTTCTGGCTGGGAATGGAGCAGGCAGAATAATCTGCCCTGCAGCTCAGTCTTCACTGCTTTCCCCCAACCGCCTTCCCAGCCATTCATCTCCTGCTTTACCACATTCCTTAGGAGGGAAGGCTTCAGAAGATGTCTACTCCTCTCAGCAGCGTGGGAGACTTTCCTAAATTATCTTCTTTTAATTATGACCTCAGAGACAGTCTTACTACCAGGACCACCACCTCTATTTCCCTGGGACCTGTTGGATGTCTCAGAATACAATCAGTAGCCAACCTGCCCTCAACCAGTTCCTACTTGATCAGAGTTGTGTTAGTTTTCCAAGTGTTTCATCTCATGTGCTTCTGTTTGGGTTGATTTTGTAAGGTAGTTTCTTCTAATGTTAATTTTTTTTGTTGTTTTTGAGACAGGGTCTCGTTCTGTCACCCAGGCTGGAGTACAGTGGTGCAATCACAGCTCACTACAGCCTCAATCTCCTGGGCTCAAGTGATTCTCCCACCTCAGCCTCTCAAGTAGGTGGGACCACAGGTGTCACTCCACCACACCCAGCTAATTTTTCTTTTCTTTTCTTTTTTTTCTAGTACAGACAGGGTCTTGCTATGTTGCCCGGAATGGTTTCAAACTCCTGGTGTCAAGCGATCCCTCCACTGTAGCCTCCCAAAGTGCCATTAAGTACAGACAGGCCTGGGCCACTGTGCTTGGCCATAAATTTAAATCTTGCTTTCAGTATTTCCATTGAGTCTTCTATTTAGCTGGGTAGGGAGCCTAGAGCAAGACAGGTATTCCAATTTACCATTTTGTTCATCTCACCCATTTGGAAATTTGAATTATTAGGGTTAATCAAAAAAAATAGAATGATCTCTTCAAATCAGGCTTTTAAACCCCTCCCTGATAGGAAGAGGCTGTTCATATGAGAAACTGTTCAGCATTTCTTTTTCCCAGAAAGCAGAAAGATTGTTTGGAGAGGCTCACCATGGATGCCTGGCTCTCAGGCCTTCCTGCCCAAAGGATTTCTGACTCTTTAATAAGTTGAGGCCCTTCTTGTCCTGAATGGTCATTTTCCTTTCCCTTTTGAAGTGGAGGATTTATGGAAAGCAAGTTTCTCCACTAACCCATTCCTCCTTCGTGTTGGTAGGCACTTCCTTCTACTCTTGAACAGAGCCCCTAGAGCTTCTCTCAGCTCAGACCCTGACTCCACTTGGCTCTTTCCAGTTGTGTTTCTATGGTTTAGAGTGGGCATTTTCTTCCCTCAATCTGATGAGGACAAAAGTGAATCCACCATCTCATTCCTCAACTAGAGTTCAACCAAAAGCCCCCAAGGCAAGGTGTGGTGGCAATGAGCTGGGACATTGGTAAGATCTGAGTCTCCCTCTTCTAGTTTACATTCCTCCTGGACTTCTTAGCTCTATACTGTTATGCCTTCATTATCTCTCATTGCGCAACAACTATTTCATCATTCGGCAGCTTACAACAACAAACATTTGTTACCTCTGAAGTGATCTAGCTGGATGGTCTGGCTCAGGGTCTTGCATGAGGCTGCAGTCACAATAACAGCCAGGACTGGCTGGGTGAGGTGGCTCATGCCTGGAATCCCAGCACTTTGGGAGGCTGATACAGGTGGACTTGAGTCCAGGAGTTCAAGACCAGTTTGGGTGACAAGGTGAACCCTGTCTCTATTAAAAAATAAAATAAAATAAAATAACCCCAAAGAATGGTGGCTCTGCCCTGGTCAGATATAACCTGGTAACAGTTTCTCAACAAGTGAGGTGACCCAATATTCACATAAGTGATACTGGTGGACTTGATTCCAGGAGTTCAAGACCAGTTTGGGCAACATGGTGAACCCTGTCTCTATTTAAAAAAAACAAAACAAAAAAATAAAAAAACAAAAAACCAGTGAGGACTTCAGCCTCTGAAAACTTGACTCGGGTAAACACCTGTCTGCTGTGGAGCTTTCTGACACCATCTCCAACTCTCTCACTCATCCCTTCTCTTCATCATCTTTAACAGGGCTGACAAATCTGGAACAGTCAAACAAGATTTTACTGCAAGGCTAAACGATTACAAAGCAACCTAACAAAGGAGTAAAACAAATTTAGAAAATCTAGCAAACGAAGTAGTTTAGAGACTTTCATCTTGTGTGGCACTCTGAATGCTGGCCTGTCCTCACTGGCTACCTCCCTGCATCCACCTGGAAAAGGCTACTGTCAGCCCTAGCCTGTAGGGCCCACTCTCCCGGACACCTACATTCTTTACAGTTTAACAAGAAGGGAGGCGGAGCTTTTTTTCTCTTATCTACCTAGAGGTCACTATAGTTTTTCTGCTTTAGGAATTGCCTCTTCTCATGAATATACTAAGAAAGACATGTCCTGCCCTTAAGGGGAAACACTACTTTCAAACCTAAAGACTGGTGGTGGCTCTGCCCTGGTCAGATTTAACCTGATAACCCTTTCTCAACAAGTGCAGTAACTCAAATATTCACATAAATGATAGAGAAACTGGAAGTTGTTTTCTTAAACTACTACCATGTTTAATTATTTTAATTTTTCATGTGATTTCAGGTCAATCCAATCCATACTGAGAGAATAATTCCCAGAGTTAATTAGAAAATAGCTGCAACAAATACTTTGAAAGATTTATTTAGTTTTTCCTGCTAGGATTGGCATTAAATTGAATATGACATCCTTTCAAAAGTGAAGGGTAGAAAGATGGGGAAAATGGCAGATAGGAGGCCAGACTAGCTTGCAGATCCCACTCAGATGAACAGAGCATATAGAGACCCACATCATAAACTTTTGCTCCAAGAACTGCCTCAAGAACATACCAGGAAAACCCAAGAATCCACAGACCCTTTGCAGGAGGTGGATTACTGCTGCAGGCTCTGTGGGACAGCCAAGGAACTGTGAGTACATTTGCTTTCTCAGCTGGAGGCTTGTAGCCTGGGGCAAGTTCTCAGCCCTGCTCATCGGCTGCCTGAAAATAAACTCAGTGCTGTTGTGGGACAACAGTGAGAGTGAGACAGGCCTTTGAGCTGCAGGGTGTTTGGGAGCTGGGTAAAGCCTGTGACTGCCGGCATTCCCCCACTTCCCTGGTGACTTGTGTGAGGAAGCAGAGGCAGTCATAATTCCCCTGGGAACATAAGTCCATTGGCCTGGGAACCACATCCCCATCCCCTACAGCAGCCGCAGCAAGCCCCATCCAGAGTCTTAGCTCAGACGTGCCTAACCTTGCCCCCACTTGATGGTCTTTCTCTACCTGCCCTGGTAGCCAAGACAAAGAACATAATCTGTTGGGACCCTTATGGTCCCACCCACCACCTGATCCTCCCTATACTATCACAAGCTGATGCTCTCTTGAAAGTGCCACCTCCTGGCTGGAGATCAACCAACACAAAACCAGCGCATTTAACAAAAACACAACCAAGGACCCTCACAGAGTCCACATCATTCCCCTGCTACCTCCAACAGATTAGGTGCTGGTATCCACGACTGAGAGACCTGAAGATGAATCACATCACAGGACTCTTGGCAGAAGTCCCATTATCAGCCCAGAGCCTGGTAGTTCCACTGGGTGGCTAGATCCAGAAGACAAGTAACAATCACTGCAGTTTGTCTCTCAGGAAGCTTCATCCCTAGGGGAAGGGAGAGAGCACCATATCAAGGAAGCACACCATGGGACAAAAGAATCAAAACAGCAGCCCTGGAGTCCCAGATCTTCCCTCTGACATAGTCTATCCAAATGAGAAGGAACCAGAAAAAAATTCTGGTAATATGACAAAACGAGGTTCTTTCATACCCCCAAAATATCACAGTGACTTTCCATCAATAGATCCAAGCCAAGAAGAAATCTCTGAATTACCAGAAAAGGAAATCAGTAGGTCAATTATTAAGCCAATCAAGGAGGCACCAGAGAAAGGTGAAGTCCAATTTAAAGAAATGAAAAAAAAAAAAAAACACAAAACAGGATATATATGGAAAAATCTCCAGTGAAATAGATAGTATAAATAAAAAACAATCACAGCTTCTGGAAATCAAGAACATACTTAGAGATACGTAAAATGCACTGGAAATTCTCAGTAAGCAAGAGAACTGAACAGGCAGACGAAAGAACTTCAGAGCTTAAGATAAAGATTTTGAGTTAACCAAATCCAACAAAGACAAAGAATTTTAAAAAATGGACAAAGCCTCCAAGAAGTCTGGGATTATGTTAAATGACCAAACCTAAGCATAATTGTTGTTCCTGAGGAAGAAAACAAATTTAAAATTTTGGAAAACATATTTGAGGGAATAATCAAGGAAAACTTCCCTGGCCTTGCTAAAGATCTAAACATCCAAATACAAGAAGCTCAAAGAACACATGGGAAATTCATCACAAAAAGATTATCACCTAGGCACATAGTCATCAGTTTACCTAAAGTCGAGATGAAGGAAAGAATCTAAAGAGCTGTGAAGCAAAAGCATCAGGTAACCTACAAAGGAAAACCTATCAAGTTAACAGCAGATTTCTCAGCAGAAACCTTACAAACCAGAAGGGATTAGGGTCTTATCTTTAGCCTCCTTAAACAAAATAATTATCAGTCAAGAAGTTTGCATCCAGTGAAACTAAGCTTCATAAATGAAGGAAAAAATACAGTATTTTTCAGACAAACAAATGCTGAAAGAATTAGGCACTACCAAGCCAATACAACAAGAACTGCTAAAAGGAGCTCTAAATCTTGAAATAAATCCTCAAAATACACCAAAGTAGAATCTCCTTAAAGCATAGTTCTCACAAGAACCTATAAAACAATAACACAATAAACAAAAAACAAGGTATTCAAGCAACAAATAACACGATGAATATAACAGGACCTCACATCTAATGTTGAATGTAAATGGCCTAAATGCTCCACTTAAAAGACACATAATGGTAGAATGTATAAGAACTCATCAGCAGCCAGGCTTAATGGCCCAGGACTGTGATCCTAGCACTTTGGGAGGTTGAGGTGGACAAATCACCTGAGGTCAGGAGTTTGAGACCAGCCTGACCAACATGGAGAAACCCTGTCTATACTAAAAATACAAAATTAGCTGGGCATGGTGGCACATGCCTGTAATCCCAGCTACTCGGGAGGCTGAGGCAGGAGAATTGCTTGAACCTGGGAGGCAGAAGTTGCAGTGAGCTGAGATCATGCCATTGAACTCTAGCCTGGGTAACAGGAGTGAAATACCATTTAAAAAAAAACAAAAAAAACCAAAACCTTACCCATAAAGTATTTGCTGTCTTCATATAATGATAAAATAACTAGTCCATCAGGAAAATATCACAATCCTAAATATACACACACCTAACACTGGAGATCCCAAATTTATAAAACAATTACTAATAAACCTAAGTAATGAGATAGACAGCAACACAATAATAGTGGGAGACTTCAGTACTCCACTGACAGCACTAGACATGTCATCAAGACAGAAAGTCAACAAAGAGACAATGGACTTAAACTATACCCTAGAACAAATGGACTTCACAGATATTTACAGAACATTCTACGCAACAACTGCAGAATACACATTCTATTATTCATCAGCGCATGAACATGCTCCAAGAAGACCATATGATAGGTGGCAAAACAAGTCTTAACTAATTCAAGAAAATCAAAATTATACAAATTGCATAAGTACTCTTATAAGTTATATAGGTATTCTCTCAGACCACAGTCTTAAAAAAATTGGAAATCAACTCCACTAGGAACCCTCAAAACCATGCACATACGTAGAAATTAAATAAGCTGCTCCTGAATAATCATTGGGTTTACAATTAAATCAAGATGGAAATTCTTTGAACTGAATGATAATAATGGCACATTCTATCAAAAGTCCTGGATATGGCAAAAGCAGTACTAAGAGGAAAGTTTATAGCTCTAAGTGCCTATATTGAAAAGTCTGAAAGAGCACAAATAGACAATCTAAGGACACACCTCAAGAACTAGAGAAAGAAGAACAAACCAAACCCAAATCCCAGAGAAGAAAATAAACAGCCAAGATCAGAGAAGAGAAGAACTAAATGAAATTGAAACAAACAAAATATAAAAGATAAATACAACAAAAAGCTGGTTCTTTGAAAAGATAAATAAAATTGATAGACCATTAGCAAGATTGACCAGAGAGAAGATCCAAGTAAGCTCAATTATAAATGAAACAGGAGATATTACAACAGATACCACAGAAATACAAAAGATAATTCATGGCTCATATGAACATCTTTATGCACATAAACTAGAACACCTAAAGGAGATGGATAAATTCCTGGAAATATACAAAATATACAATTCTCCTATATTAGACCAGGAAGAAATAGAAACTCTGAACAGACCAATAACAAGCAGTGGGACTGAAGTGGTAATGAAAAATTTATCAACAAAAAAAGTTCAGGACCTGATGGATCCACAGCTGAATTCTATCAAACATTTAAAGAAGAGTTAGTACCAATCCTATTGACACTATTCCAAAAAATAATGAGGGAATTCTTCCCAAATTTTTCTATGAAGTCAGCATCACCCTAAAACCAAAACCAGGAAAGAATATAACATAAACAAAAAAAGCCAATATCCTTAATGAATATAGATGCAAAATTCCTCAACAAAAGAGTAGTTTACTTAATCCAACAACATATTGAAAAGAGAATCCACCATGATCAAATGGGTTTCATACCAGGGATGCAAGGACGGTTTAACATCCTCAAATCAGTAATTGTGACACACCATATAAACAGAATTAAAAACAAAAATCACATGATCATTTCCACAGATGGAGAAAAAAGCATCTGACAAAATGCAGCATCCCTTTATGATTAAAACGCTCAGCAAAATCAGCATAGAAGAGATATATGTTAATGTAATAAAGGTCATTTATAACAAACCGATAGCCAACATTATACTAAACTTGGAAAAGTTGAAAGCATTCCCCTGAGAACTGAAACAAGACGGGTGTGATGGTTAATATTGAGTGTCAACTTGATCAGACTGAAGAATGCAAAGGATTGTTCCTGGGTGTGCCTGTGAAGGTGCTTCCAAAGGAGATTAACATTTGAGTCAGTGGACTGGGAGAGACAGACCCACCCTCAATCTGGGTGGGCACCATCTAATCAGCTGCTAGCACAGAATAAAGCAGGCAGAAATCAGAAGGACTAGACTTGCTGTGTCTTTCAGTCTTCTTTCTCTCATGCTGGATGCTTCCTGTCCTCAAACATCAGACTCCAAGTTCTTCAGCTTTTGGACTCTTGGACTTACACCAGTGATTTGCCAGGGAGCTCTCAGGCCTTTGACCACAGACTGAAGGCTCCAATGTTGGCTTCCCTACTTTTGAGGTTTGGAGACTCAGACTGGTGTTCTTGCTCCTCAGCTTGCAGATGGCCTCCTGTGAGACTTCACCTTGTGATCATGTGAGTCAATACGTCTTAATAAACTCCGCTTCATATGTACCTTTATCCTATTAGTTCTGTCCTTCTAGACAACCCTGACTAATGCAGATTTTGGTACCAGGAGTGGTTCTAGAGGAACAGAATTTTAAGAATGGCTTTCTTTAGTTGGTTTTGAGGTTTCTGGAGTTGGTTAATTTGATTAGACTCAAAAATGCTAAGCACTCTACTTCTAATAGTATGAAGAACACTGATAGTCCTTGGCATGCATTGTTTAGAGAGTTATGCAAAATAAATGCATTTGATACTCCTGATTCACTACTCATGAGAGGCAAGGAATTTAGTGACTCTATACATGATACTTTTGACCATAAGTGGAGAACCAAGGAATATAATGAAGATGGTTCATTGCTCATAAGCTTGCTGGAAAAGTGATGAAAGAAAAGGATGAGCTCAGGAATTCTAACTCCTGGCTCCAGAAGCACATACTGAGCCTCAAGTCTTCTGAGATTGCTCTTAATAAGTGTCTTATCTCCTGTAGACAAAGGTCTGAAATTGCAGAAAATCAGACACAAGCTCTTATCATGAGAGTGGCTGACCTGCAACGAAAGATGCATGCTCAGCCTTGCCAGGTATCTACTGCTAAAGTGAGGGAACTGATTAGAAATGAATAGGACCCTGCAACTTGGAATGGGGTCATGTGGGAAGACCTTGAGGAGGCTGGGGACACTGAGTTTGTAAACTTTGATGAGCCTTCTTTGCCAGAAGGAACAGCTTCCCTATACCCAGTAGTGGCAACATCCCCTCCCCTACCCACACTGCCATCAGCCTTTCTACCTTTGGCTAAGGAGGTAGAAAACTGTGCACTGCCTGAAGCGACAGTGATGGTCTCCCCTGAGGCAGTTGCCAGGCAAAATAATACTTACTCTCCTTGGGACCCACCCCCAACACTCCTGCTTGCTTCTAGACCTATAACTAGACTCAAGTCACAACAGGCCCCTAGAGGTAAGGTTCAGAGTGTGACTCACTAAGAGATGTGCTAATTCCAAAAAGAACTGGTTGAGTTTTCTAATTTATATAAACAGAAATCTGGAGAACATGCGTAAGAATGGACATTAAGCATGTGGGATAATGATGAAAGAAACATAAAGTTGAATCAGACTGAATTCACTGACATGGGTCCACTAGGCATGGATCCTCCATTTACTGTTGCAGTTTGGGGAGTTACAAATGGTTCTAATAGTCTATTTGCTTGATTAGCTAAAATATGGATCAAAAGATGGCCCACTATGAGCAAGCTGGAAATGCCTGATCTCCCTTGGTTTAATGTAGAGGAAGAGATTCAAAGGCTTAGGGAGACTGGGATGCCAGTCACTTGAGACCTACTCATCCCATCTGGGAGTATACAGAAGACATACCCTTCGCCAATACTTTGCAAAATAGATTTATGAGGGCAGCACCTGCATCCTTGAAGAGCTGTGATTGCTCTTCTCTGTATGCCAGATTTTACAGTAGGAACTGCAGTCACTCAATTAGAAAATTTAAACACAATGGGAATAATTGAATCTCAAAGTGGCAGGGGCCAAGTGGTGGTATTCATCCTTCAAAGGCAAGGTGGGTGTAGTTACTATAAGAGACAGCAGAGGGAAAGCAGCAATCAGAATAGTCTGACTCGTGTAGAGCTCTGACATTGGCTAATCACGGTGTTCCTAGAAGTGAAATTGATAAGAAGCCTACTGCATTCTTACTTATAGTAATTTGTAAGAGCAAAAACTTTCAGGCTAAGTGGACAAAACTAATTTGAATTATAAAAATAAAGAATTACGACCCCTCAATCCATTTCCAGACTTGAACCAATTTACAGACCCAGAACCCCTTGAATGAAGGGGAGGCCAGGCCCTGTTGAGGAAGGGCCACACTACACTACCAACAATTTATGCTGTTAATCTTTCTTCAACCTTTCCCCATGGAAACCTCCAGCCTTTTACCAGAGTAACTGTGCACTGGGGAAAGGGGAATGATCAGACCTTTTGGGGACTACTGGACACTGGCTCTGAACTGACGTTGATTCGAGGTGACCCAACATCATTGCGGTCCTCCCGTTAAAGTAGAGGCTTATGGAGGTCAGGTAATTAGTGGAGTTTTAGCTCAGGTCCAACTTACAGTAGGTCCAGTGCATCCCCGGACTCATCCTTTGGTCATTTCCCCAGGGCCAGAATGCATAATTGGCACATAGCAGTTGGCAGAACCCCCACATTGGCTCCCTAACTGGAAAGGTGAAGGCTACTGTGGTGAGAAATGCCAAATGGCAGCCATTAGAGCTGCCTCTAACTAGAAAAATAGTAAATCAAAAACAATATCATATCCCTGGAGGGACTGTGGAGATTAGTGCCACCATCAAGGACTTGAAAGATGCAGGGGTGATGATTCCCACCACATCCCTGTTCAACTCTCCTATTTTGTTTGTGCAGAAGACAGAGTGATCTCAGGGGATGACAGTGGATTATTGTAAACTTAACCAAGTGATGACTCCAATTGCAGCTGCTATAACAGATCTGTTCATTGCTGAAACAAATTAATATATTTTCTGGTACTGAGTATGCAGCCATTGATTTGGCAAATGCCTTTTTTTCCATTCCTGTCCATAAGACCCACCAGAAGCAATTTGCCTTCAGGTGGCAAGGCCAGCAATATACCTTCACTGTCCTACTTCAGGGGTATATCAACTCTCTGGCTTTGTTTCTTAATCTTGTTCTCAGAGATCTTGATCACTTTTCCTTTTAAGATATCACACTAGTCCATTATATTGATGACATTATGCTAACTGGATCCAGTGAATGAGAAAGTAGCAAACACACTGAACTTATTGGTGAGACATTTGTGTGCCAGAGAATGGGAAATAAATCCAACTAAAATTCAGGGATCTTCTACCTCAGTAAAATTCCTAGTGGTCCAGTGGTGTGGGGACTGTCAAGATATTCCTTCTAAGGTGAAAGATAAGTTTCTGCTTTTGGCCCCTCCCACAACCAAGAAAGAAGCACAATGACTAGTGGGCCTATTTGGTTTTTGGAGGCAACACATTCTTCATTTGGCATGTTACTCTGGTTCATTTACTGAGTGACCCAAAAGGTTGCCAGTTTTGAGTGGGGTCCAGAACAGGAGAAGGCTCCGCAACAGGTCCAGGCTGCTGTCTAGGCTTCTCTTTCACTAGGTACATATGACCCAGCAGATCCAATGGTGCCTGAGGTGTCAGTGGCAGATAGGTATGCTGTTTGGAGCCTTTGACAGGCCTCCACAGGTGAATCACAGCAGAGACCTCTAGGATTTTGGAGCAAGGCCCTGCCATCTTCTGCAGGTAACCACTCTCCTTTTGGAAGACTTGGCCTGTTACTGGGCTTTGGCAGAAACTGAACATTTGACTATGGGTCATCAGGTCACCATGCGACCTGAACTGCCTGTCATGAACTGGGTGTTTTCTAAGCCATATAGCCATAAAGTAGGCCATGCAAAGCAGCATTCCATCATCAAATAGAAGTGGTATATACCGTGATTGGGCTCAAGCAGGTCCTGGGGGCACAAGCTTATATGAGGAAATGGCTCAAACACCCATGGTCTCTACTCCTGCCACTCTGCTTTCTCACCCCCATCCTGCACTGATGACCTCATGGGGGACTCCCTATGATCAGTTGACAGAGGAAGAGAAGACTAGGGCCTGGTTTGCAGATCAGTCTGCATGATATGCAGGCACCACCCAAAAGTAGACAGCTGCAGCACTACAGCCCCTGTTTAGGACATCTGTGATGGACAGTGGCAAAGGTAAATCTTCCCAGTGGGCAGAACTTCAGGCAGTACACCTGGTTGTGCACTTTGCTTGGAAGGAGAAATGGCCATATGTACGATTATATACTGATTCATGAGGTGTAGCCAAATGGTTTGGTTGGATGGTAGGGGACTTGGAAGAAGCATGATTGAAAAATTAGTGACAGAGAAATCTGGGGAAGAGGTATATGGATGAACTTTTCTAATTGGCAAAAACTGAAGATATTTGTATCTCATGTGGATGCTCACCAAAGGGTGACCTCAGCAGGGGGGGATTTTAATACTCAAGTGGATAGGATGACTCATTCTGTGGATACCACTCAGCCTCTCTCCCCAGCCACCCTGTCATACCCCAATGGGCCCATGAACAAAGTGGCCATGGTGGCAGGGATGGAGGTTACGCATGGGCTCAGCAACATGAACTTCTAGTCACTAAGGCCGACCTGGCTATAGCCACTGCTGAGTGCCCAATTTGCCAGCAGCAGAGACCAACACTGAACCCTCAATGTGGTACCATTCCTCAAGGTAGTCAGCCAGCTACTTGGACCTCTTCCATCATGGAAGGGGCAGAGGTTTGTCCTCACCAGAATAGATACATACTCCAGATAAGGGTTTGCCCATCCTGCACATAATACTTCTGCCAAGACTATCATCTGTGGACCCATGGAATATCTTATCTACCATCATGGTATTCCACATAGCATTGCCTTTGACCAAGGCATTCACTTTATGGCTAAAAAAAGTGCAGCACTGGGCTCATGCTCATGGAATTCACTGGTCTTACCATGTTCCCCATCATCCTGAAGTAGCTGGATTGATAGAACAGTAGAATGGCCTTTTGAAGTCACAATCACAATGCCAACTAAGTGACAATACTTTGCAGGACTGAGGCAAAGTTCTTCAGAAGGCTAAGTACGCCCTGAATCAGTATCCAATATGTGGCACTGTTTCCATAGCCAGGATTCATGGGTCCAGGAATCAAGGGGTGGAAGTGGAAGTAGCACCACTCACTGTCACCCCTGGTTACCCACTAGCAAAATGTTTGCTTCCCGTTCCTGCGACATTATGTTCTGCTGGCCTAGAGGTCTTAGTTCCATAAAGAGGAATGCTACCACCAGCACACAACAATTCCATTAAACTGGAACTTAAGATTGACACCTGGATACTTTGAGTTCCTCCTATCCCTAAGTCAACAGGCTAAGAAGGGAGTTACAGTGTTGGCTGGGGTGACTGACCCAGGCTACCAACAAGAAATCAGTGTACTGTGGAGGTAAGGAAGTCCACAATGGAGGTGAGGAAGGGTATGCGTGGAATACAAGAGATCCCTTAGGGTATCTCTTAGGATTACCATGCCCAGTGATTAAGATCAATGGAAAACTACAAAACCCAATTCAGACAGGATTACAAATGGCTCAGACCCTTCAGGAAGGAAGGTTTGCATCACTCCATCAGGTAAAAAACCATGACCTGCTGAGGCACTTGCGGAAGGCAAAGGGAATACAGAGTGTGTGGTAGAAGAAGGTAGTCATCAATACCAGCTACAACCATGTGACCATTTGCAGAAATGAGGACTATAATTGTCTTGAGTATTTCCTCCTTACTTTGTTAGGAACATGTTTGTGCATGTATACACTTGAACTAAGAAAATATCTTCATTTTATTTCCTTTCTTTTTCCTTTATCCTGTGACATAAAATTTATTGACTTCATGTCATCATTTAAGTATTGCTAACTTTATGTAATAGCATTTAGGTTAAGGATTAGTGTGCTTCTGATTGTATGAAGGACAGCCGAATTATGTTAGGCGTAACTATGATCTTATTATTGCCTTTATTTGAAAATTATGTATGACTGCAGGAGATATGTATGGGTTCAAGTTGACAAGGGGTGGACTTGAGATGGTTAATACTGAGTGTCAACTTGATTGGATTGAATGACGCAAAGAGTTGTTCCTGGGTGTGTCTGTGAGGTTTCCAGAGGAGATTACCATTTGAGTCAGTGGACTAGGAGAGGCAGACCCACCCTTACTCTGGGTGGGCACCACTAATCAGCTGCCAGCACAGCTAGAATAAAGCAGACTAGAATAAAGCAGCTAGAATAAAGCAGAAGAAGTTGGAAGGACTACACTTGTTGAGCCTTCCAGTCTTCTTATTTCTCTCATGCTGGATACTTCCTGTCCTCGAACATCAGACTCCAAGTTCTTCAGCTTTTGGACTCTTGGACTTACACCAGTGATTTGCCAGGGGGCTCTCAGGTCTTTAACCACAGACTGAAGGCTACACTGTTGGCTTCCCTGCTTTTGAGGTTTTGGGACTCAGACTGGCTTTCTTGCTCCTCAGCTTGCAGATGGCCTACTGTGGGACTTCACTTTGTGATCCTGTGAGTCAATACTGCTTAATAAACTCCCCTTCATATGTACATTTATCCTGTTCATTCTGTCCCTCTAGAGAACCCTGACTAATACAACAAGGATGCCCACTTTCACCACTTCTATCCAACATAGTACTGGAAGTCCTGGGCAGAACAATCAGGCAAGAGAAAGAAATAAAGGGCATCCAAATTGGTAATGATTAAATCAAACTGTTGTTGTCTGCTGATGACATGATCATATACCTAGAAAACACTGAAGACTTATCTGAAAAGCTCCTAGAACTGGTAAGTTGATTCAGCAAACTTTCAGGTTACAAAATTAGCGTACATAAATCAGTAACTCTGCTATAGCTCTGCTGTAACAGTGACCAAGCTGAGAATCAGATAAGAAAGTCAACCCCTTTTACAATAGCTGCCAAAACAACAACAACAAAAAACTCAGGAATATACTTAACCAAGGAGATGAAGGACCTCTACAAGGGAAAATGCAAAACACTGCTGCAAGAAATTACAGATGACAGAAACAAATGGAAACACATCCCACGCTCATGGATGGGTAGAACCAATATTGTGAAAATGACCATACTGCCAAAAGCAATCTACAGATTCGATGCAATTCGCATCAAAAACCACGATCATTCTTCACAGAACTAGAAAAAACATCCTAAAATTCATATGGGAAACAAAAAAGAGCCCACATAGCAAAAGCAAGACAAAGCAAAATGAACAAATCTGAAGGCATTACATTACCCAACTTCAAACTATACTGTAAAGCCATAGTCACCAAAACAGGATGGTACTTGTATAAAAACAGGCATATACACCAATGGAATAGAGAACCCAGAAACAAAGCCAAATACTTACAATGAACTGGTCTTTGACAAAGTAAGCAAACACGCAGAGTGGGGAAAGGACATCCTATTCAACAAATGGTGCCGGGATAACTTGCTAGCCACATTGAGAAGAATGAAACTGGATCCTCGTCAGTCATCCTATACAAAAATCAACTCAAGATGGATCGAAGACTTAAATCTGAGACCTGAAACCATAACACTTCTAGAAGATAACATTGGAAAAACCCCTTATAGACATTGGTTTAGGCAAAGACTTAATGACTAAGAACCTAAAAGCAAATGCAACAAAAACAAAAATAAATAGAGGGGACCTAATTAAATTAAAAATCTTCTGCACAGCAAAAGAAATAATCAGCAGAATGAACAGACTACCCATAGAGTGGGAGAAAATCTCCTCAATCTGTACATCCAACAAAGGACTAATATCCAGAATCTACAAGGAACTCAAATCAGCAAGAACAAAACAAGCAATCTCATCAAAAAGCAGGCTAAGAAATGAATACACAATTCTCAAAAGAAGATATATGAATGGCCAACAAACATATGAAAAAATGCTCAACATCACTAATTATCAGGGAAATGCAAAGGAATACCACAATTTGATACCACCTTACACCTTAAAGAATATTCATAATAAAAAAATAAAAAAAATAGATGTTGGTGTGAATGTGGTGAAAAGGGAATACTTCTATACTATTGGTGGGAATGTAAACTAGTACAAACACAATGAAAAACAGTGTAGAGATTCCTTAAAGAATTTAAAGTAGCCCTACTATTTGATCCAGCAATCCCACTATTGGGTACCTACCCAGAGGAAAAGAAGTCATACGAAAAAGATACTTGCACACACATGTTTATAGCAGCACAATTTGCAATTGCAAAAATATGGAACCAGCCCAAATGCCCATCAATCAACAAGTGGATAAAGAAAAAGTATATATATATATATATACACACACACCATGGGATACTACTCAGCCATAAAAAGGAACAAAGTAATGGCATTTTCAGCAACCTGGACGGAATTGGAGAGCATTATTCTAAGTGAAGTAACTCAGGAAGGGAAAACCAAACATGGTATATTCTCACTCATAACGGGGAGCTATGCTATGAAGACACAAAAGCATAAGAATGATACAATTTTTTGGCCAGGTGTGGTGGCTCAGGCCTACATTGGGAGGCCGAGGTGGGCGGATCACTTGAGGTCAGGAATTCAAGACCAGCCTGGCCAACATGGTGAAGCCCTGTCTCTATTAAAAGTACAAAAATTACCTGATGTGGTTGTACAGGCCTGTAATCCCAGCTACTTGGGAGGCTGAGGCAAGAGAATCACCTGAACCCAGAGGCAGAGATTGTAGTGAGTCGAGATCATGCCACTGCACTCCAGCCTGGGCAACAGAGAGAGACTCTGTATCAAAAAAAAAAAGAAGAAGAAGGATACAGAGGTTGCAGTGAGCAGAGACTGCACCATTGCACTCCAGCCTGGGTGGCAGAACAAGACCTTGTCTCAATGAAAAAACAATCAAAACAAAAAAGAATGATATAATGGGCTTTGGGGACTCAGGGGAAAAGGAGGAAAGGGAGTTAGGGATAAAAGACCATCTCGGGTACGGTGTATACTGCTTGCGTGACAGGTGTATCGAAGTCTCAGAAATCACCACTAAAGAACTTATTAATGTAACCAAATACCACCTGTTCCCCAAAAACCCATTGAAACAAACAAAAAAGTTATTCCAAGCAGACTCCAAGTTAATTTCCAGTAACAGATTTAACTCTGGCTGTATCTTCCTGGTTTGTGCTAAGTATACAAATGGCATCTAGAACTTTCAAGATGGGTTGAAGGTTCTGGAGGACAGGCTCCAATCACAGGGTCCCCTTTGCTGTGAAAAGTACCTCTCAGAATGTATTTTTCTCTGCAAAATACCTGCCATCTGAATCTGTAGTTCACATACTTTGTGGCAGTATTCTCTGCACCTGAGATGGCAAGAGGCTTTTCTGCCTGGTGTGCTCTACTGTGAGGAGTGGTAAGGTTGCATTCATGATGAGTAACAAAGAATCTCTACGATTGGACAGAAATTTCTGCAGCTGAGTCTGAATGGCCTTGTGGAGCCCAAGTGTCATGAATAGATTGTGCTCACCCTAAAAGCATTGTCCAGTTGGTGGGTTCTGGTGTCGCCTCAGGTTCTTAGATCATCAATCCATCTGGAACAAAGGTTCAAGATACCCAACCCCAGGGATTTTTAAAAGAAAAAGCCCTTTTGGAAAATATTTTTTTTATGGCTGGGTGTAGTGGCTCATGCCTATAATCTGAACACTTTGGGTGGCCAAGGCAGGAGGAACGCCTGAGCCCAGTAGTTTGAAACTAGCCTGTGAAACATAGTAAGGCCCCTGTCTCGACATATAATAAAAACATTAGCTGGGTGTGGTGGCATGCTCCTGTGGTCCCAGCTACTCAAAAGGCGGAGGTGGGAGGATTGCCTGAGCTCAGGAGGTTGAGGCTGCAGTGAGCTGAGATCACACCACTGCACTCCAGACTGGGCAGCAGAGCAAGAGAGATGCTGTCTCAAAAAATTTTCTTTTGCTAAATATCTGTGTGTTTAAAGAGTGTGAGAGGGTGTGAATGTAAGAATGTGTGTGTGTGTGTGTGTGTGTGTGTGTGTGTGTGTGTGTCTAGAAAGGAAAGTCTTTCATTCCCTCACCAAGTCCTTGGTGGGTAAACTCAAGAAGTTCTTTTGTTTGACAAGGTCAACCAAAAGGAAGAAGAACAACTGACATTTTCTTATTAACACCTTCTCTTTCGGTAAATGTGCATTTTAAATGGAAAAGTTTTATATCACATGGCTAAACTAAACAACTTAAAAGAATTTATGAAGTTGCTACAAGTATCAAAAAATATACACTGTTTGAAAAGAAGTTCAAGAGAACAATAGTTTCTCTAAAAGCAAGGGAAAAGAAAAAGCTCTTGACATGACTTTATAAAACACCACAACAAATATTTTAGGCATTCATGAGAACTAGTTCTGGAAGCCTGTGCAAAGAAAAGACATATTCTTTTCCAGCACCCACATAGCAGTAACTACCCTCCCAACAGTCTCCAGAGTTCACATAATTGGCCCCTAGATTTTTAAATACTTTAGCCAAGTCCCTGGAGTAAAATATTTACCATTTAAATGTGCGTTGCTTCCTTCAGTCATGTCAGTTTCAAATATCTTACTTGCTGCTTTGTCTAATATTTAATCTTGTTGCTCTGTATGATCTATTTTTATTTTCTACTTTTAGAATGAACATATAGTTTCAGGACAAAGAAGTGTTTCCAGGATTTAGAACTTATTATATTACACAATTTGGGTTTAATTTGTTGCTAAATTAAAAATCTTCATGCTGATATATATGAAGTACAAGAAGGAGAATGGCTTTCTATACACTTGAAGATGAGAAAGAGTTATTTTGGTACATCAAGTCTCCCTTCAGGTAACCAGCTAACATTCATTTATTCATTCATTCAGCCCAGGCTAGAGTGCAGTGGTATGATTATAGCTCACTGCAGCTTTTACCTCCCAGGCTCAAGAGATCCTCCCATCTCAGCCTCCTGAGTTACCAGGACTACAGGCACATGCCATCACACCCAGATAATTTTTTATTTTTCAATTTTTTGTAGAGATGGTGTCTCATTATGTTGCCCAGACTGGCCTCAAGCTCCAGGGCTCAACTGATTCTCCTGCCTTGGCCTCCCAAAGTGTTGGGATAATAGGCATGAGACACTTTACACAGCCCAGCTAATAATTAAAGTATTATAAATAATTCAATCAGACAATTTTAAAATCCCATACATATTTGCTAAATACTTACCTTGTACATTGCACAGGTAATGGAGGCTGTGCAGATTAATAAGACAGAATCCCTGTCCCGAAGAATTTGCAGCCTTATGAAGAAAGTAGGTGTACAAGTCTAATTTCCTGTTCTGCTGTGATAATTGAGTAGTATTGGATTATTGCTAACCTGGCATGCTCCAATCCCCAAAGGAAGATGGTTTCATGGTATAAGAAAAACTCTCTGTTAGGTTATTATAATTTCATTGCACACATTAGTTTAGATAAAGAAATGGAATTTCATAAAGATAATATTACCTTCCTTTAAAACCACATAGCTAGTAAGAATTAGAACCAAGACTCAATCTCAAATATTTGTTTAGTTACAACATATATCCATGTTATTTGTCTTTACATTAATATAAGCATCTTTATATACAGGAATGCCCTGCAATGCAGGGCATTCACTTACTATATTTTCACTTACTATAATTCACTTACTATATTTTCTAAATTTTTTTCTTGAGAAAAAGAAATGACTTCATAAAGTAATTACACAAAGTTATCAAGTTGTTCTCAAGCTCCACTAAAGAGAAGAGAAAGAAATATTGGAAAAGTTTGATTAGAAATAAGACTTGAGCTATTAAACACTAAACTGGTTATTGGTGGTAGTTGTGCAATCTCTAAATGTATCTTAAAAACAAGACAAACTCTAATCTGCTCAGGGAATTTTTTCTTTTTTTTAAAGAACAGAGGAGTTTTATTACATCATTGCTATTAATTTATTTTAATTACTATAAAGTATGCATTAATCTAGTCTCTGCTGATATTGAAATTTGTCTTTATTTCATCAAACGTTCTCCCTAACTGTTAAAAAAAAGTGTTTAGGTTAGAGATGGACAAGAAGCAACCAACCTGACTTATTTCTTATTTTCTCAATGAGTCAGTGTTGGAGACAGATCCTGGTTTAGAACTGATGAAACCACACCCATTCCTTTTTTATACCACTTCAAAGACTATACAAAAGACAAAGTTTAGCTACATCTGATTTCTTCATGACACTGCAAATAAAGCAAGCCAGTATCTATGGCCTCTACGTCTATACAAACTAATGCTACATACAAAATTCAAGACACAACTATAATGATTTTTACTCAGGGAAATTTTTAAACATACTTTCTGCCTGAAGGTCAAAGACTAGATCCAGTAATTTCAAGACCCCTATAATTATATAATTTATGAGAAAATGCAGTGAAAACCTCTTTTTTTTATTCCAAGTGGAAGAAAACATTGAACGTCTAGGTTGGTGGTCAGTGATGTAGAGAATGAACTTTACTTTGTGTAAGCTTTTAAAATAGAGACATTTATCTCAAACTTTTTTTGTTGTTTGTTAAATTTTAGAGTTAGAGACTTGTGATCAATAGCCCAGATACTTCTCCACTGTACCAGCCAACATTCCCCCCCTGAGGAAAACAACTTAAAACTTCAGAGACAAAAACGAGAAAGTGCTGAAATGTTAAAGTTTCACTAGCATTTCTTATCATCAAACATGCATTCATCTAGCATGTATAGCAAACCTACCATATTTAGACACTATGCAGGATATCAGAGGGAATACAGAGGAGAAGGCACAGCACTTGTAATGGAGCCAAGCACGCAATTTTATTGGAATAGGTTTGATTCACCAAATGGCAAAGAATCTGTGTGATGAATTTGCAGTTCTAATTAAAATTCCCCAGAGTCAATTCTTTAAGTCTCAACCCTAATTCATTTCCAGAAAGCCCTGTGGTTTTAAGGTGATTTATATAGCTTCTGCAAAGACTGTGAAGAGGGCTCTTGGCAATCATATGTCTCGCACAAATTCAATTTACAGAACAAATCAGAGAAAAAGTACTGAAGCAACTCTGAGGGAAGAAACCATGAAATGTCTCAACCCCTATACTGTTCCTAACGCACATAGGCACCTGATGTGTGTTGACTAAATAAGAGTGCTACGTCAGATACTAGGAGTCAACAAAGGTTAGGAATGCATAATTTCTCCTCCTGGGAAGCTCACACCTCACGGGGACAGGGTGAGACAGATGACTACGAACAAGACGGACTTGCTTGTGTCAGATCCCTTCGCCCTCCCAACTCGGCCATCACAGAGGTCATGGGTACTGTGTTCAAGCCATCATGAGCCCCTGAACTTTGCTCAGGGAATTCCCACTTGCTCGTCTTGCAACTGTCAACCTGGAACTTCCTCACACAACAATGCATCTCACTCCTGACCTGTTTGGTCCTAACCGTTGGTGTCTACTATCACGTACATAGACTGGCAACCTTAGTTAAAACTACTTATGTTGGTGCTGCCCTGGACAAACCTTTAGGAGAGACAGCACAGTGATGAGCTAAGCACATACTCTTGACTATCTGGACTATTTGAAGCCTGGCTGTGCTATTTATAATGATCTTGGGCACCTGGCCTAACATTTTTTGTATGCCTCAGTTTCTTAATCTTTTGAATTAGGATCCTAATAGTGCCTAACTTGTAAGGTTGTTATGAGTTAGTATCTCCAAAGCACTTAGAAAAGTTTCTGACATATAGTTTTTATGTCAAATAAAGGCATTTCCTTGTGGTTTTCTCTTGGTATCATTTTAATAAATGCAGACAATTGGTGCCATGGCTACATGGCCTAACCAGACGTCATCAGTTGGCAAAGAGCACAAGGGAGCAAAAGTAAGGAGTTAGGAAAGTGAAGAATGTTGAATTAAGGGTCCAGTCTGGCTAAAACCCAGGGCTCAGGAGACTACATATATAGTAGTGATTTTAAAAGGCTGAGAAGGAATGGGTTGTGGAGAAACCTAAATACCGAGATGGGAAGCTTGTCATCTATTATTCTGTAAGCCATGTGGCATTGCAAGATGATAGCAGTGCTCTAGAAAGGGGTCTAGTAGTAGTAACGAGTATGGACAGGAGGCTGGGAGATAAGCAAGAAAATATTTTTAGAAAAGTTGCAATTGTCTAGGCAAGTGGTAATGAGATGCAAAACAAAGGTGGTGACAATGACAGTAATATCAAAAGAGAAAATGTTACAATAAAAGAAACTATTTGTAAGCAAAACTAAAAATTTAAAATAGAGAAAAATTATTTGCCTGGTTGTGATATGTCAGGCACATACAAGGTGCTTTGTGAACATTGTCTCATTTAACTGGTGCAATACCTGGGCTGAGTAAATATGGGTACTTGATTCATTCAGATGAAAAAACTAAGGGAGATTAAGCAATTAACCTGAGGTCACAGTTCTAGGAAGTGGCACAATGAGGATTCAACCCAAGTCAGTCTGGTTTCAGAGTCTCATCTTTTTTTCACTGATTAAATTCATGCAGAGTGTAAGAGAAAGGGAGAGGCTGAAAGTGCTCCCAAATGCTCTTGGAGGCTGAAAATGTATTAGCTTAGATGAGAACGTTTCAAAGATGAGTTGCTTCATTTGGCTTTGAAATTTAAACTGTTCATTGTTCTGGAGATGCGGCAGTGTTTAGCAGGCAACTGGACGTTCGGATGCTGGATTAGGAGAGAAGTCAGGACTAGAAACACATATTTTGGAGCCACTGCAGAAAGCTGAAAAAGTTGAATAAATAAGCTTTCCAAAAAAGAGCACCAAAGAGAGTAAGATAAAAAGAGTGTCAAGGAAGACTCTTAGTACTATTTCATTTAATGAGTAGAAGTGAAGGAAAATCTGTGAAGCATAGTGAGGTTAAAGTTCAGAGGGGAATCTAAGACTTCAAGGAAGAGAATTGAACAGAGAGTAGGTGTCAACAGTGTCAGATGCTGCTGAGAGCACAAAGGGGAAGAATACAGAAAAGGTGGTTTAGAGAGGCCACTGGGGACCTTCGGGAGAACTATTCTTGTACAGTGGAAGACCTAGATTTAAAGTTACCATTTGGTAATGAAGGTAGAAAAGCAGAAGGGACATTAAAATGGGGATGGGAAACACCAAGCGTGTTTCCTGGAGAAATCAAGGAGAATCAAGAGTGATTGACACTTCATAGAAGGATGATTGATGTAGGGCAAGACTGTGGAGAAGACTGGAAAGAAAGAGCACGGCATAGGTGAGGAGTCGTCCCTGGAGAGGAGGCTAGTCTCTTCCTCTTTAGCGATCTGAAGAAATTTAGGGTAGAGGCAGTAAAGGAAACCCATGTTGCCTGATCTCTCTTTCCTTAAAAAAGTAGATGCAGTGGCTCACACCTGTAATCTCAGTGTTTTGGGAGGCCGAGGCGGGTGGATCACCTGAGGTCAGGTGTTCGAGACCAGTGTGACCAGTGTGGAGAAACCCTGTCTCTACTAGAAATACAAAATTAGCCAGGCATTGTGGCACACACCTGTAATCCCAGCTACCTGGGAGGCTGAGGCAAGAGAATCTCCTGAACCCGGGAGGCGGAGGCTGCAGTGAGCCAAGATCATGCCATTACACTCTAGTCTGGGCAACAAGAGCAAAACTCCATCTTAAGAAAACCAAAAACCAAAAAACAAAAAAGTAGATACAAATAATAATCTGCTAAAGTTGAAGGGCTTTGATGGGGTATTTGAAGGGCCGAAGAAGAGTGTAAACAATCCAAGCCTTCCTCTTTTACCTTTGACTACCATATTGTTAAATGACTCATTGCAGACACTGCATTTCCTTTGTCTTCCCTTTATTGGTTTGTGGGTTGTTTTTACTGGCATCAAGCATGAGATATAGTATACTTCCAGCTCTTTAAAGTGTTCTCATTTTTTCCTGGCACTTAAGAAATATATTCAGTATTTCATGTAAAAAGTGAAGATGCCAAAAGAGGATACAATCGTAGCAAAATAATAAGCAAATTAATTAAATAAGATATGACAACTCAGCATAAAAACACTGAAGTGATGAACCATAAATGAGATTAAAAAATGAATTCTTTAAAATGATAGTTAAATCACTTAAGTAAGCTTTGTCTTAAGATGACCATCACATTTTCTAAGCATTATCCCAGAAAAATGAGAAGCATATTTTTACTTTCAAGAATTGTTCCTCATGCTTCATATGCCCTATTTCAAGATAAGAAGAAATATCTTTCATAGTGTAAGTATAAAACCACTGCTGATGATAACGGTAATAGAAACATTCCCAGTTCTTCCAAACTGTAGGTCAGGGACTGAACTTCAAAGGGAATACTCTGAAATCCATGCAGAATGGGATGAATTCCAGCCCACCCGCTGCAAAGTGCTCCTCACTCATCTATTTTTCTAGAGATATGATTAGTCTTGCGGGCATGCTCAGGGATTTTCCCGGTCATGGAGAAATGGCTGGTGCGTAGCTGCTCTGGTTCAGTTCTCACAGCTCTCTGAGGAACACTGAAAAGGGCTGAATCCAGCAGCTGTCTTAGCTGAAAGCTAAGGGGAAAAAGTAAGAGGGGGATGGTGAGCTCAAACTTTCATGTGTGGCCCATTTTTGATGTGGCTGAAAGAACTGGTTAGAACAACAGTTTTCTCTGTGACAACACTTTTCATCTTGAGGAGCTCAGATATTTTTGGCCTCCAGATAATTCTATATGTGGACGAGCATAGTCACTAGCACAAGATTAAAGTAATGACAGAAGAGGCACTCAGTTATGTATTTAGTTTAGTAAAGGCCGTGGTTTAATCGCATACTTACATTTTCCCTCTTCAAAACTTTTCCCTTGAGGAAGAGCCATGCACTGTTTTACTGCTTACTAGGTGATAGTCAATTCTGTATTATGCATAGTATAACTCTGTGTTAGACAGTTATATAAATTAACCCATTTAATATTATCAACAACTCTGAAAGGTAGTTTTTGTTGCCTCAATTTTGAAAGTGAAGACACCAACTGTCTAGAAAATAAGCCAATTTCCCAAGACCATTCAGCTAGAAAACAGAGAGACTGAAATTTGAATACAGATCGTGTAGATGCAAAGCCTATGTTCCAGCCACCAAAGGAAGCTTATCCATGGACATCTCCTACCCCTACCCACACATATACTATGGCCCTCCACCTAGAGGTAGTTTTATTTTTTTCTCTTGATTAAAAAATAATAATAATTCTAGGGCATGGTGGCTCACACCTGTAATCCCAGCACTTTGGGAGGCCAAGGTGGGAGGATTACTTGAGGTTAGGAGTTCAAGACCAGCCTGGCCAACATAGTGAAACCCCATCTCTACTAAAAATACAAAAATTAGCTGGGTGTGGTGGTGTGCGCCTGTTAATTCCAGCTACTTGGGAGGCTGAGGCAGCTGAATCACTTGAATCCAGGAGGCGGAGGATGCAGTGAGCTGACATTGTGCCACTGCACTCCAGCCAAGGCAACAGAGTGAGACTCTGTCTCAAATAATAATAATAATTCTAAATTTTAGGCTTAAAAAGTCCTGAAGAAGAGAGCTCTAAGATTTGACTTCTGAAAGGTAAGTTCTGGTGTTACCAATGATCACTCTGTTAAATTTTTATGAGAATCTAAACCACTTTTTTAAATGTAATAATTGTCTTTGAGTAAAACTGGTAAATACACATACATATATAATCTAGGATACATTGAAGTCTGGCTTCAGCCTCCAAATTCAAACAAAATTTACTATTTGGATTCCGTTTCAGACTTGACCTTGACTTTTGAAAGGCAGCATAGTTGAAGGCCTATTCCATAATATAATGTCAGTAACACAAACAAGGTTTGTTATTCTGATTAATATTTATATGTGAACATTTAGTTTCAAATATGAGTGATTATATTATATAATATGAATATATAATATTTCTATTATAATGCTCATAATGTAAGTATTTCAGATAGTACTTTAAGCAAAAATTCACTTGTGTGGTTTGTTCAAGTTTTGACAGCTGAAATATAAATGCATTTTTACTATTCTGAGAGTAAAATGTTATAATAATTAATGATTATAAACTTACTAATTTTATCTACCAAAAAGTTCCTCAATTATTAAGAGCTTTCAAACAGTTAAGTAGAAAAATAGGATTGACAGTTACTATGAAAATAGATTTATAATCCCTTATCTGATTTTTTTTTTTTTTTTTTGAGAGGGAATTTCTCTCTTGTTGCCCAGGCTGGAGTGCAGTGGCCTTATCTCGGCTCACTACAACCTCTGCCTCCCAGGTTCAAGTGATTCTCCTGCCTCAGCCTCCCTAGTAGCTGGGACTACAGGCACCTGCCACCACTCCCAGCTAATTTTTTGTATTTTTAGTAGAGACAGGGTTTCATTATGTTAGCCAGGCTGGTCTCGAACTCCTGACCTCAGGTGATCCATCTGCCTCAGCCTCCCAAAGTGCTGGGATTACAGGTGTGAGCCACTGCACCCCGCTTCCTTATCTGAATTCCTTAGGACCATATGTCTTTTGAAATGCAGAACTACTCAGATTTTAGGAAGGTAATTGATTGCATGTACTGTATTTATCAACCTTTCCAGGGGTGGGGGGGGGTTAGGAAACAAGATGATGTAGCACATTACTATATGGTAGAATGTGTGACCACTCCCACTAAGTCTCACATCAGATCACACAGATTCTGTGGCCAAATGAGTTATGAAAATATTTTCATTTCTCAGAGCTTTTAGATTTTTAAATTGGAGATAAAAAATTCTGGACATATTTTAAAGGAGGCATTCCTAGATAACTTTAGAAAAAATAAATTATTTATAAACACATGTTCATAAACATAAAAATAACAACATAAGACAGAAAAATACAGATATTCTTAAAATTATACCATAATGCAATCTTAAGAGTTGTTGTTTTGTGAAGTGAAATTTTAAACATTAAACAAAAATAAACTTTTATCAGAGCATTTAATTGTAGTTATTTAATCCCACACAGGCCATTTTTCAGGAAAAAAGAAAAGTCCCTATTTGGGATTACTTTAAACCTTGCAAGAATGAATTAAAATAATTCAGTGTTACTACTTACAAACTTCACAAAAATAAAAAGCTCCAAAATTATGTATAATAACACTCATGATAAAGTATATGATAGCCAAAGAAAAAGTAAAAAGAAAAAAAAAGATAAAGCCCATGATGCAAAGAAGAGAATCTTAGAGAACGCACCCAAAACATACCTTGTACTCACTCCTCTAACTCCAAAGCAATAGCCTTTACAAGCGTGCTTTAAAATACTTTCATAGGGTTTTGAATCTATGGATTCAAAAAATACTTAAAAACCTTGCTAAAATGATTGTTACAGATCGTTAACCACGTAAAGATAAAGGATATTTCAGACTTACCCAAGCTGTGAGTCCTAGGTACAAAATTTATTCCAGAAAACATGTTACCGACAATTATTTTCGGGAACGCCTTGCGGTGAAGGCTGCCCCCGCCGGCGCCGGGCTGGGCTCGCTCAGGCGGTGTTAACCGTCCGGCAGGTGGGCCCTCCTGTGGCGAGGGAGCAGGTGATCCCTTTACCTCCCTCGTGGGCTGTCGGTGGAGGTGAGTGGCCTGCGTGGCGGGCTCCGCTTTCTCCGTCCCAGCTTGGCCTCGGCTTCTCGCAGTCATGGCCAGCGCTCCGCCCTGGACCGCATCCTCAGATTCCTTCAGCCTGACAGCTCGGGGACTCCTTGTGCCCCCGCAGTGGCCATGCACAGAGATGAGCAGGATCACCTCTTGGTCCATCACGCTGATATGCCTGAGAATCCCCGGGTCCTACAGGAGGTCTTCCTGGAAGCCCCGAAGGCAGGGAAGTCAACACTCTCCAACCAGCTGCTGGGCCAAAAGGTGTTCCCTGTTTTCAAGAAGGTGCAAGCTCTGGGAGTCATCGCAGAGAAGGAGACCCAGGTGATTCTGCTTCACATACCTGGCGTTATCAGTCCTGTTAAACAGAAGAGGAACCACCTGGAGCTCTTTGTTGACAGAGCATGGAATCTGCTGATCTCGTGGTTCTTGTGGATGTCTCTGACAAGTGGACTCGGAACCAGCTCAACCCTCAGTTGCTCAGGTGCTTGACCAAGTTCTCCCAGATCCATAATATCCTGGTCATGAACAAGGTAGACTGTCTGAAGCAGAAGTCAGTTCTCCTGGAGCTCAGGGCAGCCCTCACTGAAGGTGTGGTCAATGACAAAAGGCTCAAGATGACGCAGGCCTTCCACTCACACCCTGGCACCCATTGCCCCAGCCCAGCAGTTAAGGACCCAAACACACAATCTGTGGGAAGCCCTCAGAGGATTGGCTGGCCCCACTTCCAGGAGGTCTTCATGTTGTCAGCCCTAAGCCAGGAGGATGTGAAAACACTAAAACAATACCTCCTGGCACAGGGGGCCTAGCCAGGGCCCTGGGAGTACCACAGTGAAGTCCTTACTAACCAGACACCAGAAGAGATCTGTGCCAACACATCCGAGAGAAGTTCCTAGAGCACCTGTCCCAAGAGGTGCCTTACAACGTACAGCAGAAGACAGCAGTGTGGAGGAAGGACCTAGTGGGGAGCTGGTTATCCAACAGAAGCTTCTGGTGCCCAAAGAATCTTATGTACGGTTCCTGATTGGGCCAAAGGGCCACCTGATCTCCCAGATTGCACGGGAGGTAGGCTTCGACCTCATGAGCACCTTCCTCTGTGATGCTGACATCCGCCTCTCTGTGAAGCTCCTCAAGTGACCACCTTCTACTGACCCTCCCAGGGCATTCCAGCTCAAGCTGCTGGCAGGCACTGATCAGATCTGTCCTTGGCTGGGGACCCTCCAGGGACTGGTGAGGGACATGAACACTGGCTGGCTGCCAGCTGGCCTGACCCTACTCAGTCTGCACAGTCTCTGCCCAGCTATGTCTCATGTTGGAAGAAGGAACCTGCCTTAGTTCAGTTCCCAGGTGGCTCCTCTGCCTAGGGCCACAGCTACAAAGGTATAGCTAAGAAGATGGCCTACGTGGGGGAGCAATGTCACCCTGCCTCCAGCTGGCTTTGGGCCCAGAGTTTCTCCCTGAGCCACTGTTGTGAGCAGGGAGATCTTTTTCCGCCTCTGCTTCCTTCACCTTAAACTTGTGTAAGGACTTGAGTCTCCTGAGTGAGCTAGTGCCTCCCATCTGCTTCCCAATTCTTAATCTCTCCCACCCCATCCCTCTCCCCAGTCTTGGATATTAATGAAGTTAAAAGACAAGCAAAAAAAAAAAAAAAAAAAAAAAAAAAAAAAAA